>JANBPO010002092.1:0-39728 GCA_024336825.1 Amorphophallus titanum | reverse complement strand
AATAATAGTAACAGTAACACTAACGGCAGAAGGGACAATCGTAACGAGAACAATAAACACGGTAGTCGATGGAACCACGCCTCTATAAGCTACTCCTAATGACACAAAAAGTAAACCCCTGATCTCTCCGTCAGGGGACCACCGAACTAACGGAAAATCCTGGCTATGCCACTAGGAAGAGAAAATCACTATAGCTCTGTCGTGAAGGCTCGTCCTCGCAGACAAAGGCCCAACCTAGGACCACGCAATCTGGAGGTATAGTCACGGCTTCGCCGTCGTGAACCCTACACTATCTACAGGTGAAACCTTAGTAACTCTACCGGGAACTCTCGACTTGGAAGTTGGGAAAACGCTCGGAAGTCACCCGAAGAACCATGAAGAAACTCATCTCAGGTAACAGGAGTACTGCGCACTAGAAGTAAGGCCGGATGTGTCTACTAAGGACTTAGTCTGCACCCCAGGTGTCTCCCTATTCGCCCCAGGTGGAACTGAGACACCATACAAGTAAGCACTGAATAAGGACTAGTTGGGGTCACGTTCGTCAGCAAGGGTCCGACGTCCCCAACCATGTGTACACACACAGACTTTGCGCTCTAAGTCGGGTCCTCTGGCTGATTTTTCCCTCAGCCCGGACTCAGGCTGCAAAGATGAGGGACCTTATGGTAACCAACCTAAAAATCGTCTCACTGGGACAAGCTCTCCACCATTCCCAAGTGGGTCCACACACGTGTGCGTAGGAATGCTACGACTAGTGGGAAAGGTCATTCGAGGTAAGACTTTTGGAAGGAACTGCCGAAGTACTGACAGGCTACGCACAAACCCGTCACAAGTAACTCAGAACATGGGGTGGCACGGTGCCACCATACTCTAGGCAGTTCACTAAACCTACCAACCCAACGATCCTTGAGTCACGCGACTCGGGTCAAGACCGTTGTACAACACAGCTCCATGTCGTCAATCTACCCTACTCCTAGGGTCAAAACCATGGTTAGTAATAATTCTTAAGGCGGTTCACAACCGTCGAGTTCATTCCCTTTCCAAGGGAGACCAAAAAACCTCCAGTCCCAAGCTGGGTCACATAATGCTCGGTCATTGGCCATACATATGGCCCACACGGAAATCACTTTCTGAAGAAGCTAACGTCGTGCGGGGACAGCCCTCAGCACTTACACCGACACACGGTGACTCGATCTAGTGAAACCAGGAAGTCCGAAACACACGGGGTCACCCGGTCTCTCAAAATAACACGAACACGCTAATTGAGGTAACACGATATCTTCGGACACCTAAAAACACGGTCTTGGTCTTCACGGAGTGTCTGGGATATCCACGGGGTCAAAGGTCGACTAAAGGGTCACAACCGGGTCGACCTGGGGCCAAAACATGCCAAAAGTTACATTTCACTCGACCAACTTGCATGGGTCGGTCGACCAACATGGGTAGGTCGACCTGACCCACGGGGTGGGTCGACCTACCCGTAGCCGAGCAGAAACCAACCCTGGTCGGTCGATCGAACTAGGCTGGTCGGTCGATCGAACTAGGGAGTTCACCCCTCCCGTGGCGAACGCCGACCGATTGACCGAACCCACTGGGCCGGTCGACCAACTCCATCGACGCTTAGACCGAACCCCATCCTTGGGGTTCCAAACCACACCCCAATCACCCCTGGTGATGGGAAAAATAATGGGGAACCATTCCCCACCCTCTACTCTCGCCACCTCAGGCCAGAAGGCCAAACTAGCTGACAAACGACCGACGTCTCAAGAAGTGCACATGGACCGATTTCAAGGACTTCAAACAATAGAAAGAAAAAGACAAAGGGGTAGCTGAGCCTCCCCCAGCCAAGACCGCTGAGCGGCGAGAAGGCCCCTCCCTACGGGATAAAATAAAAAAGCTATATTCATTCCCTCGAGATAAGACTCGGAACCGTACATGAGATTTTCACCTCATACGCAATAGCTAAGTATGGATAAGGGGGCATTGAGTACATGTGGTGAGCTGGGATTTGACGACGGACTTGAAAAGCCACCTACAGACGCTTTACGCCCAATCATTCCAGAATTCCTTGCGTTTCCCCCTCCGTGGGGCTTGTATGGGGCAAGAAATGGAGTTTTCTAGCCGGTTCACCGTTTTCGCGCCGGTGAGAGATAAATGGTCAAACCAGGGCCTGTTTATCCCTTGTGCGGCCCTTGCGTGACCGCCCTTCTGCTTGGTGCACAGTGGGCACCCCCTTGTGCGGCCATGGTCTGACCACCCAATGGCTTGACGCGCAATGGGTTTGTGCGGCCAGTCGTGGGACCGCACATCCTATGAGCGACCCCAAGGCAACCACCCTTCTCGTGAGTTTTGACCGTTGCTTGTGACCATTGCATAGTGCACGGGGTATGCGGTCAGGGTCTGGCCGCATGACCCTTCGTGCGGCCAGGGGTAGGCCGCACGTCACCTGGTGCTGTTGGCAGTGGTGCCAAGAGTTAGGCCGCAGATGCCTTGTGCGGTGAGGTCCTAGCCGCCCTTCCCTTGTGCGTCCAGGGTCCAATCGCACATGTGTTTTATCATTGGTGGATAGACGGCTGTGTTGGACCGCCCATTCCCTATGTGCGGCTGAGAGTCAGCCGTCTTTCCTTTGTGTGGCCAGTGGTTGACCGCATATGTCCCGTTTGAACTAGGATAAGAACGGTTCATTCTTGATCATCCAACCCCTGGTGCGGCCAGTGCCTGACTGCCTATCCCTGAGCGGCCCAGAGTGGACCGTTCAAGGGGCAGACCTGAACCAGTATTGCTTCTTTGGCCGATTCGAGTCCTGGGAATATGGGCCTCGATCCGCGTGCTGGCCGTGATCTGACAGATGTTGGGAATCGTGTGGAGGCCAGGTGTCGTGGTACTGTGTTGTCCCGAGAGGTGTGTTTTCGGCTCGTGTCACCATTCGACGGTGCTGGTATGAGGAGTGTTCCTTGTACTGCCGGTTCCGACGTTGTTTCCGTAGCTTGGGAGTCTACTCCTTCATAGACACTCCACTAGTCGTAGCCCACCAGTACGCATGTGCTGGTATCCACCTGGGAGTGGTGGGATGGCTACCCTGAGGATGATTTTTAGACTGATTTTCGTCAGGCCCCACGTCGTCGGCCAGAGTCCGGCTGTGGGGAAAATCAGTTAGAGGCCAGACCTAGGACGCATGGTCTGTGTGTGTACACGTGGTTGGGGACAGTGGACGCATGCTAATGAGCATGACCCCCGCTAGTCACTCGCTTTGTGGTTACTTGAGTGTGTCTGAGTCTCGCGCCCGGGACGAGGTAGCTAGACACTTGTGTCACTGTATAAGACGTCAGTGGATGCATCCGGTCGTTCTTCTAGTGGGAGGTACTCCTGTTCTGGATAGGGAGTGACAGACTGTCAGTTTCAATGACCTTGACCTTGAGTTTTGGTCATGTTGACCGGTGAGTTCTGGTTGTTTTGCCATGGCGTGTGTGTGTGGGTTTTAATGCCATGAGATTGGTGTTTGTAATGCAGGGTATTTACTTCCATGGTACTTGCTTAACTGCTAGCGTAGTGGTTTTTCTGTGTTGGCAAGGTGGGGTTCGAGTGATCCCTACTGAGTCTTGTTTTAAGACTCATTCCCTGCGTGTTTTTATCGTGTTTCAGGTGAGACGCGGCTTCATGGGAGTGCGTCTGAGGCTCAGCATGGTTCAGGTGCCCAACTTTAGTGCCAGAGGTCAGAGCCGGGGTATGCCCCGTGTAGCTGTACTTTTCTTTATTATCTCTGTACTAGTTGTGGACTACTATTATTATTTATTGTTATATTGTGGACCATGTAAACTGTAAAATGTTAATTTAATTTCTTACTTAATTTATCACGGAGCCTAACAGCACGTTAGTTCACCCTACACTGGGTTCTGATGACTAGATAGGCAAAAACTCGTGTATGCTACAAAACACGTTCCAAGTCTCACAAAGGCCCTCCGAATCTCACAGATTTAGATCCAAGAAATTCGGGGTGTTACAGTCCTCCCCACCTTATAGAAATTTCATCCTCGAAATTTGAGGCAACCATAATTCAAGGGGAAGAGCAATACACCCAGCTGGCAATACTCCTAAAGCTCCAGCCAAAACCTCGACACTCGTAAGGACACAGATCCTGAGGGACATAGCCAGACCTTGATCACTAACGACACGCCTCGCTCCACACATAACACACATCAATCATCAGAGCAAGCACAACACACAACAATTACAAGTCTTGCATCACCTCAGCCACAATGGAAATCCATCCACGGCATCGCTGGCACGATCTCGTTTACTGAGGAGATGCAATACTCTTTACGAGAAATAGCCACTGATCAATCCCATGCTCAACGGACCAACCGAACATTAGCTTTGCTACCAGCTGACTTATCTCACACCCTGCGCTAGGGACTACCCTTACTGAACCTCGACCAGCTCACACAGTCTTCCCAACTGACTGCCACAAATCTGTCAGCTCTACGCCATGGACCAGCTCACACCTGGCAAGCCGAATGCCAACAATAGCATGAGACCAACTCCGGTCTGAACATAAACCTTCAACAAATCCCAAATCCAATCTAGGAAAAGGCATCTCATACCTGGCCACCCAAGGCCTCACTTGCACATGGCTCTCGCCATTCCCGGTCTGCTACAACTGGCATCTTCTGTCTGAGAAAGACCATTCGCTGGTCACTAGCTACTCATCAACGAAAAACCTTGACTTGCTCAGCTTCTTCCTTTATTCCTGGTCATTCACAAAATTCGATAAGCACATTCCAAATCTCGACAGGCCATCCTCTGACTTTTACTAGTCACTACTACAACTCGAGCCAATCCACACTCAGACACCACATCCGATCTGATCCTCTTGCCAACTCTACTCTCTCAGGGGAGTACGGTGAAACCAGATGGCGAGATCTCATAATCCTCGGTCCAGAGCAGCACTCGACTCAGGCTTACAGGGAAATCCTCCCATACGACTGATAGACCAAGGGTCACCATCCAATGACAACATCCCACCAGTGACCTACATACACAGGCAATGCCCATCGTACTAACTCATCAAATATTCATCACAACTACACCAAATTGACACCTGCCTAATCCGCGGCTCCGCTCTCGCCACAGGACACGACCTTAACAATCCTTGGCACATATCTCCAGAATAGACAAGTGTTGTCTGCCATCTCAGCAACCTGGTCTATGACGCCACGACCAATACACATCGGTTCCCAAACATCACAGACCTTGCCATAGCCGACCACTCTGCTAGCCTTGTCAGCCGCTCACAGCTACCAACTAGAACTCATAATCTCTCAGCGATCACTTCTCTAAAACTCCGATCACATTTAAGGACACCGCTTCCAACACGAGTCGAGCGTGAAGCTTTGTGACTCTGATCATCAAGTCCTTATCCTCTGCTAGGTGACTTCCTTAGAAACCCCATCCACGTCTAGCACCAAACACCTGACACGGCTTCCAATAATTGAATAGGGTACTCATGCGGTAAACTTGTCAACATATTTCCCCAACTCTCTAGATTGCTAGTACCACAAATCACAATGCCTCAAACAATGGCATGATAACTCCATGGCTCACACAGTCGGAGATAATCTCACATCGAGGAACCAATCCTCCGATGCTCTACTCATCCTCAGGAATCCACCCATAGCAACTGTTGTGCCCCTGTGTTGTGATCAACCTAAACCATGCACATTTTTCACTCTTGAGTCTTACTGCACTTTGGTTCCTCTCACCATTCCGGGCTTTAAATCGGGTACCCCACCACGTGAAAACCCGAAAGGACGCGTGGGAAAAAGTAAGAGGGGGTTGGCTTCACTGAGAACCCAAAAGGGCGCTTAAGTCAGTAATGTGATGTACAAAAAAAAATGATAATGATGTAGTAGCAGGGTTACCCTCGCTCGCCATTCCCCTTGTCCTACCTTTTCGACCCTTTTCACCATCGACAAGATCGGTCGCTACCTTTTCGACCATTGTCACCATCGATAAGATCGGTCGCTACCCTTTCGACCCTTGTCACCATCGGCAAGATCGGCTACCCTTTTGACCCTTGTCACCATCAACAAGATCGGTCGCTACCCTTTCGACCCTTGTCGCCATCGGCAAGATCGGTCGCTACTCCTTCTCGACCCTTGTCATCATCGGCAAGATCGGTCGCTACCCTTTTGACCCTTATCATCATCGGCAAGATCAATCGCTATCATTTTCGACCCTTATCACCATCGACAAGATCGATCGCTACTCTTTCTCGACCCTTGTCACCATCGGCAAGATCGGTCACTACCCTTTCGACCCTTGTCACCATCGGCAAGATCGGTCGACTACCCCTCCTCGATCCTTGTCACCATCAGCAAGATCGGTCGCTACCCTTTCGACCTTTATCACCATCGGTAAGATCGGTCACTACCCTTTTGACCCATGTCACCATCGGCAAGATCGGTCACTGCCCTTTCGACCCTTGTCACCATCGGCTTGATCGGTCGCTACCCTTTCGACCCTTATCACCATCGGCAAAATCGGTCGCTACCCTTTCGGCCCTTGTCACCATCGACAAGACCGGCTATCCTTTCGATCCTTATCACCATCGACAAGATCGGTCGCTACCCTTTTGACCCTTGTCACTATCGGCAAGATCGGTCGCTACCTTTTGACCCTCGTCACCATCGGCAAGATCGGTCACCTATCCTTTTGACCCTTGCCATCATCGGCAAGATCGGTCACCTACCTTTTTGACCCTTGTCATCATTGGCAAGATCGGTTGCTACCCTTCGACCCTCACCACTGTCGGCGAGCCCGGTCAGCTACCCCTTAGCTTGGACCTTCCATCCTCATTAATAGATGAACTACCAGTGCTTCGACATTTAACCCATGTCGATGAATGAACCGCACTCTCAGCTTTTTGTCACCATTGGCGAGATGAATAGGGCGTATGCGCCTACTTTATCTATGTCCCACCTTGGCCAAAGCTCGATTCTGGGAGTAGTTAATCCGTGGTGGAGTGAACCCCTCACCCCTTTGCTGAAGGCGTGAGCGCTCTCCTGCGCTAGTAACTTATCCCTGTACTGAGCTGCTCGGCTAGAGGGAGAAAAAAAAAAGAGAAAAGAAGAAAGAAAGAAAGAAGTCATGATTGAAGAAACAAATAAGGATATTTCATTGATGTGAAGGGTCAGAATACATCCTTGTTCAGGGCATTCCCCGAGGTACATAAGCTCCGAAGATTAAAAGGAGCAAAAGTCAATAACAGACAAGAATAAAAAGGAAGATTAGGACAGGGGGTGTCAAAAAATGTCTTCCAACTCCAAGAGGCCCAAGGAGGGATACCGAGTCAACTCTTGTAGTCGACATTCGGTAGCTGCCAGCTGTGATAAATTTTCATCCAGAGAGGTGAGCTGCCCTTCAGCTAGGTCAGCTTCCTCTATAGACTGAACCTTCAGGCGCTCAGTCTCCTGCAATTCGACTTCGACCTTGGTGAGTTCTGCGCGCAACTCCAATATCCGTGCTGTGAGGGAGGACCGGCGTTCCGAAGCGGTGCTTGCAGCATCTCTCAGTTGTCCCACGGTTCCTCCCAGTGAAGTGGCAGCGACTCGGCAATCAGCCTTGTCTAGTTTTACAGTCGCCAGCTAATCGGATACCTCTCGGCTAAGATACTCTCATCTATTGGCGTGCTTCAGCTATAATGTTTCATGTTATGGCCTGGTTAAATATTTTGTTTCTTTGTTCAACGGATTTCAATGACCATACAGTTCATATGATTTACAATCATATGAATTTCTTAGAACTTGTGCATGCACAGGTGTCACTTTCATCCCTCAATCGACATGCTGTGGCCACTCGTGATGATGTTGGCACCCCGAAAGCCCAGTGCCTGCAGAGGCATTTTCAATCAATTTTTCCAGAGTGCCAAGTTGATGCAAAAGTGCTGATGTACGATGCATCCTCTGAAGATGAAATTTTATCTGGCCAACCTGATTTTGTCCTTGATTGCATTGACAATATTGACACAAAGGTAATTTAGGCCTATCACAACCTTCCTTTCTCTGACTGTCCTTGTTATTTTTGGTTATATGGCTCTATTTGTGTCAGTGTGCTGTGTATTCATTTTTTTCTACTTTATGTATGAAACAGTTTAGTGTTGTAATTTTATTAGATTGTTTTCCCTTGCCAATCATATTATGAGTCATGATTTTCTCCCATCTTGGGCTGACTTCCATAGTCACTCTTTACATCTATAACAAATGCTGATGTTGTAAATGATGAAGGTCGACTGGTACCTTGAACCTCTTCTAGGGAGTTCACCATCCACCTATGTGGCGACATCAATGTCATCTGTCTCATCATCCAATACTTGTGAACTCTCCCCATGAATGATTCTGTGTGCTATCTGACCTGTAACTGAGAAAGCACCTGTAACTGAGAGAGCACTTTCCAAGTCAACTTTGAGATAAGCTGCTTCTTTCCTTGTCCTGTGGAGACTGGGGTTGGGGTAAGGGTCTTTGGTGAATGCTTCCGGCATATGGTAAAATCCATTTCTGCATGCATGCACATATCCTTGGGGAGATGTCCTCCATAGAGAGAGGAGGAAGATGAGGGGTGGGGATCCAAGGCAAGGTCTTTTTCCGTCATCAGGGTGGATGAGCTGTGTCTTCCACATTGGGGTAGTGGGATTCCACCTTTGGCATCGGACAGCTATCACCTGGTGGAGGAGGTTCATCCACTGTGGACGGATGTGGCTCTTTCACAGGGTGATTCAGCATTTCCTGCGGGAACAATGAAAAGCAGTCAGATAGGGTTCGCAGCAAACCTCAGGGAATCCAAATGGCAAAGACTTCTTCCTTTCTTGGAGTAATGGATAATTAATGAAAGCAAGGTTGCTGCGTTTACAACTCAACCACCATCCAGGGCAGTTCAGGAAATTACTGAAGACTCTTCCTGTTGATGGGCCTTCTCAGCCGAAGGCTACCCATGGATATAGAGAACTTGCTGCCTTGATAAAGGATGTTCAGAGTTCAGCTGTCATTACCCAGCAGATTGCAATTTATTGTCCTGCACTTTGGACACAAGCTTGTAAATGAAGTTCCATAATTAAATGGGCCGGTACTGGTCTAGCGAATCAGCTCCCTCTGACTTGGGAATAAGAGAGATGAAGGTACGATTAAATTGTTTCAGCTCCCACTTATTCTTTATCCTGAGGGAGGTTACATGTCTTTCATCGAGATACCCCTGGACAGATAGTGATCTCATATATACCACAAGAGATGGCTAACCATGATTGGACTTGACTTTCCAAAATCCTCATCTTGTGCATGAGTGATCCACAACCTGCGGTGGAACTCTTCTTTCTCCTTCATCCTAGCATCTCCTTGGCCACTCATGATATTGTTTTTTGACTAATATGTTTCTTTGTTTGATTTTTATCATCTTTTGAGTATACTCTTAGGCATGGCTCCAAAGTTGATTATCCCAGGTCCCCCTAATCTTTGTTGTCTCTTAGACAGTTAGTGGGCATCCATATTTTGCAGATATGTTTTGCTTGTTTTAGTTCGATAGGCAAAATATTGTCTTTTTGTAACTCTACTCTGTATGGGTGGGAAAAAAAATAAAGTAGGGCAACAGATATAACAGAAATAAACAACTAACTACAACAGAGTCCAGTCCAACAAAAGTACAGTCTAAAGTAGTAAAACGTACCACATGTCAAGTGAACACTCAGCCCGACAAGCTGGCGACTAGGAACCTCCACACAACACCCTCGAACCCCGAGGAAGAACCGCCACACCTAAAAACCAGGGGTGAGTCTCCTATCACTGGCTCAGTAGGGATCCCACGGAACCCCAACTGAGAACAACGGCGGTACAGGAAGCAGTAACTACAGAAAGAATAGTAGTAACAGTAGGAATGGTAACTACGGCGGCCGATAAAACCTTGGCTCTACAGCTACTCCTACTATACCGAAAAACACGACTCGGTCTCCCATCGGGGGACAACCAAGTCACGAACCCGACATCCCGATCCCACAGTCGGGGGACAACCAGACACAAACCGCCCTAGTCACGCTACTAGGAAAACGCCACGATGCCTCAGTCGCGGAAACCTACCCTCACAGCAGGGCCCAAGCCGAAACTACACAGTCTGGAAACACAATCACGACCTCGCTGTCGTGAATTCCACGACGTCTAGGAAAAATCCCTCGGTGACACTCACCGGAAACCCTAGACCTCGACTACAAGAACACTCCCGAAATCACACACGAAACCCCGTCTCGCAGATGGGAAATAGAAACCGAGACACGACAACTCACGTCACGTGACGAGAGTACCACCCACCAGAAGAACAGAGTGGATGCGTCCCCTGACATCTTACACCACGCCCTCGTGTCTAGCTACCATGCCCCAAGTGGAGACAAAGACACACCAAGTAACTAGTATCACAAACAAGGACTAGTTGAGGTCGCACTCGTCAGCGCGGGTCCGAACCCTCAGTCTCTTGTGCACACTCTGACCATATGCCCTAGGTCTGTCCTCTAGATGGTAATTCCCCCACCAGCCCAGACTCAGCGGTATGCGGGAGCCCTACGGTAACCAGCCTACTCACCGTCTAACTCGGGTACGCCGCTCCACCACCCCCGAGTGGGTCAGCACACGTGTGCCATAAGAAGGCTGCGTCTAGTGGAGGGTCACGAAATGTGGACTCAGAAAATCACGCACGCACCCATCGCAAGTAACATGAAGTAACAGGTGACTCGAGGCCACCATACTCTGGACAGGCCACTAGACCTAATAACCCAACGGTCCTTGAGTTGCAAGACTCAGGGTCAAGACCGTTGTACCAGACGGCTCCATGCCGTCAATCTGCCCTAACCCTAGGGTCAGAAACCTTGGCACGATGACTCATGGCGGCTCGCAAACCCCCAAATTAATCCCTCATCCAAGGGAGACACAGAAAACCCCCAGCCCCAGGCTGGTTGATTGAGCTCACAGCTCAAGGCCACACATGGCCCATATACAACGCTTCTCGGAGAGACCCACGACGTGTGGGGAGGGCCCACCGCACTCGCTTCCAACTCACGGTGACTCAATCCAACAAGAACATAAAAGCCCGGGACACACGGGGTCACCCAGACCTTCTAAGTCTACGGCACGTTAATCGAGATAATAAGGTACCTTCGGACCCCCAAAAACACAGTTACGGCACTCACGGGGTTTCCAAGACACTCACGGGGCCAAGGGAGGCACGACTAGCCATAGACTACCCACCTTGGGTCACCCGACGGGTCACTGTCCTGAACGCGCTAGCCTTGCATAGCGCGTTCAGAACGCGCCACTCGCCCCTAGCGCGTTCAGAGAAGAATGTGCTAGGCCCCTATAGCGTGTTCAGACAGAACGCGCTGGCCACCTATAGCGCGTTCAGAACAGAACGCGCTACCAGCCCATAGGTGAAACGCTGTGCAGGGTGAACCGGTACGTTTTCTGACACCGGAACAGTACCACTGTGTTGTGCGTCTTCCGAGGATCGCAGAGGCAAGTCATGGCGGCTTGCTCTTTCTGTGAGAAGTTTGGCCACTTGGCCAAAGAGTGCTGGAAGCGCCTCGGTGCTTGTTTACGATATAGCAACAGGGAGCATCACATGCCAGACTACCCTCTTATGAAGGATCAACCTTCCGGTGGCGGACGTAAGTCTCAATGCTGTTTTAGATGATGATGAAGCGCCCAGGGATGATGGGCTTATGGAAGGTACCATCCACATTTATTCCTATCTTGCATTTGTACTATTTGATACTGGTGCTTCTCATTCCTTTATATCTACCGCTTTTGCAAAAACCTTGCCAGTTTCATCGATTCCCTTACCTTCAGACCTTACTATTACTACACCCTTAGGCCCGGGAACAAAACTCACCAATTACTACCCTGATAGTGAGGTAATAGTGGAAGCACACAATCTCCCTGTAAATCTTGTATGCCTTGACATGGAAGGATACGATGCTATCCTAGGTGTGGATTGGCTAGTAGACCATGACGCCTATATCAATTGTCGAAATAGGATAATATCCTTTTGAAAACCAGGTCTTCTAAGGTTTCCATCCTCGGTATGAAATATAAGAAACATCCTACCATCATTTCCTCCCTTCATACTTGCAAACTTATATCCCAAGGTTATGAAGATTTTCTTGCCTCTATAATTATTACTGAGTCCAAGGAGATCATCTTAGAAGACATCCCCATGGTGAAGGAATTTCTAGATGTGTTTCCATCAGATTTACCTAGTTTACCACCCGAAAGGTAAGTAAACTTCTCTATTGAACTTGTCCCCGGAGCAGCACCTATTTCAATAGCTCCTTATAGGATGTCTCCCACAGAACTTAAGGAGTTGAAGAGACAACTTCAGGAATTGTTAGACAAGGGTTTCATACGACTTAGCACATCCCCTTGGGGTGCGCCAGTCTTATTTGTCAAGAAAAAAGATGGATCACTCAGGCTATGCATTAATTACCGGTGACTGAATCAACTTACAATTAAGAACAAATACTCGTTGTCGCGTATTGATGAGCTCTTTGATCAACTATCCGTAGTGGAGTACTTTTCCAAGATAGATCTCAGGTCAGGTTATCATCAGCTCAGAATCAAGGATGAAGATATGCACAAAATTACTTTTCGGAGCTGTTATGGCCACTATGATTTTGTGGTAATGCCGTTCGGGTAAACTAATGTCCCGGTAGCATTTATGCAACTTATGAATAAATTTTTCAGCCTTATCTGGACCAGTTTGTAGTCGTCTTCATCGACAAAATCCTTATATAATCCAAAATAAGGGAAGAACATGAAGAGCACTTAAAAATAGCCTTGCAGACACTAAGAGAGCACAAACTCTATGCAAAACTTAGCAAGTGTGAGTTCTGGCTTAAGGAAGTCTCCTTCCTTGGCCATGTTATTTCAAAGGAAGGTATCGTCGTCGATCCTTCTAAAGTGGAAGCCGTTAAGAACTGGAGCCGGCCAATGACTGTGTCGGAAGTAAGAAGTTTTCTAGGCTTAGCTAGCTATTACAGGAGATTTATTAAGGATTTCTCTAAGATCGCCGTTCCTTTGACTAGACTTACAAGGAAGAAAAATCTTTTTATATAGTCGAAGGACTGCGAGAAGAGTTTTCTAACTCTTAAAGATCACCTCACTACAGCCCCTATTCTGACATTACCCATTGAGGGTGGTGGATTTGAAGTCTATACAGATGCATCTGGCATTGACCTAGGATGCGTTCTTATGCAAAATGGGAAGGTGATTTGTTATTCCTCAAGACAGTTAAAGCGTCACGAAGAGAATTACCCTGTGCATGATCTGAAATTAGCTACGGTTATTTTCGCCTTGAAGATTTGGCGACATTACCTTCATGGGGAGAAATACACTATATTCTCAGATCATAAAAGTCTGAAATATCTTTTCACCCAAAAGGCATAATAAATTATCACGGCAGTGACTGGCACGCTTAATAAACAACCAAATCAAATAATTGCAATAAATAAAAAAAATAAAAAAATAAGCCAAGTGAAAGGAAAACATTCCCGTGTCAAACATCGCCCGGCTACCTTGGCGGCATCCAACGCCTTCTTCACAGGTGACTTCACCCTGGACCTCTTCGCGGCCTTGGGCAGAGGAGTTTTAGTCGGGGCCGATTTTGTTGCTTCAAATTGGGGTGACTTCTGTGTAGCCCATAGGAGGTTCCGATAGTGCGCCATTTGGATGCTGGGGGGGTGATCTGTCAAAATAGAGAGGGAAGAGGAAGAGGGGAGGTTTGATTAGCACTCAGCACCATAGCATACCGTGACTGTGGAAAGTTGGAGGAAAAGGGGGAGCATCAATACCATGAGGACCGGTGTATAGCCTCAACGTTAACGGCCAGTAGCTCAGAGAAGACTCCTGGTCTCGGCGCGCCACCTCTTAGACCAGCCAACAAACATCCCCGATCTCCAGGCAACGGTCGGTGAGCACGGCCAGGTCCGCATGCTTCTTGAAAGTGAGGTGGCAGTAGAGACTAAAGTGATCCATACCCCACCTATCAGCATAGTAATAAGAGACCTGCAGACGCTTGCCTAGGACAGCAGCTAATGGGTCATCAGCTTTTAGCCCATCTACCCGAAGAAGGATGTATAACCACGTGGTGTCCTTGTAATTTTCGGGCCTCCACTCTTCCCTCCTTACGAACGTGCAGTACAGACATGTTGGGTCCATCTCTGGCCACTAGCTTCTGGCAGGAGTGCCTTCCTCCTCTATCGGGAGAGGATAGTTGATGAGATCGAGGTAGTCTCCCCCGATGCGGCACAGGTCCCTTAAAGTTTTCTTGAACTCATCCTTCGTGATCGGCGGTAACTTGACTTGCACTGCGGGCCTGGCCTCCCAAGCCTCCCAATGTGCAGCCATATATGTGGCTACCTCCTTCTCCTTCTTGTGCTTCAGTCGAAGTAGGTGGTCTGGGTCGATATCTAGCATGGGTACCGACTGTTTGCCTAGGAATTTTCTTTCGGCTCCGTCCCAACAGTCGGTCTGGCACAGCCGATTGAAGCCGGTCCGGACGTTCCACCATTTCATGTATTCTGCGGTCACCCGCAGAACTCGACCAGGGGTCGACACCCAGAAGCTAGCACTGTCAGCTCGATGGAAGAAGTCCCACCAGGTGCGAGCATGCTCAGCCATCAGACTTCCCTGAAGACTTCACACAGGCAAGCCAAATTGTGCACTATACACCGGGATATGCTAGTCATATCCAAAGTTCCACACGAAGCGGAAAGGGTAGTATGGCTCCAGTAGCAGAGTGTCTCCCTACCTGAAGGCCAGCGCGCTAGAGTTGATGGACAGGGCCCAGTCATAGAGCTCCGGCTCTAACAACGGGCAGACGATGGTCTATTGGCTGATCGGATGGACATACCTCTCCACCTGGTCGTCCCAGCACTCTCTCTTGTTATTCACCAGGGGACTTGAATGGGCAGCCAGCATCTAGAAATGAATGGTGCTCACCGTGTCCTGGGGGACTGTCATCAACCGGCCTCGGATATTGTATAGTTGAAGGGACGTCGAGCCCAGCTCTGCACTCGCGAACTCCAGCATTCGCGAAAATAATCCCCTAGCCTGGATGGTGCATGGAGCATACTCAGGAAACAGTGAGCAGACCCACGCGTTGAAGAAGTGTAGTGGGCCAATGTATCAGGCTTGCCGCGGGAACTGTTGTACGCTGACATCCCCGATAGTCTTGTATATTAAGCAGAGGGCAGTCGAGCATAAAGATAGTTTGATCCCCCATGCCATCTGGTAGGCCGGGTAGATCGCATCGGGTCGGATGACGGTCTCATCTCCGTACGACATCGCAAAGGAACAAAGCCAATACGTCAAATAAGCTGCACAATGCGTCATCAGATCGACCCCTACTGGATTGGCACCGCCCCGACGTCCTCTTGAAGGAATCTTCACCTCGGCCTTGCTCTTGCTATGCTTCTTCTTGACTACATTCACACCGACGCAGGGGAAGTTTTTATACTTTTTCGACCCGTCGAAGAAGTACTTCAACCAAAAGGTCATGCGGACCCTCTTCCGATCTCTGCGAGGAGGCTGCTTCCCACCGTGGGCCAGCTGAAATAGCGCCTGGTACGCCTTCATAAGGTACCGGTAGGAGTAACCAAGGGAATAGAAGTCATCCCCGTTGGTCTTGTCCTTGATGAGATCGGGGAGGCACACCTCTTCGTAGGGCTCCCCGTCAATGGGCAAGCCACTCAGTTGATGGAGGCTCCACAGGTCCAATGAGGTCTCGTCTTCCGTGGTATAGAAAGTGTTCAGCTCCATGTTGAAGACCTCGATCATTCCGCAGCAAAGGCCCTTGGAGATGGGATAGCTATGCTGGGAGGCATAGACGCTATGGTACACACCAGCCCGAACAAGTATTGGAGTGTAGTTGAACAGTACGTGCTCTTTGAACTCTACTGCCCCTTCTCGGAAGGTGTGCATATCTTGGACCTTGAGTTCTGCAAACCATCCCAGGGCCAGCTTGTGCTTGAAGCGTATGGCCAAGCAGTCCAAGGGAAAGGGCTCCTCCCTATATCCCCACTTCAGCGAAGCTAAGAATAAGCCGAAGCGGTGCTGTTCATTCTAGACCCATCTGGCAGCAGTGTCCCACCGAGCCGGGATGAAGTCAGGATCCCACACCAGCTCATCTTCCACTGGCAGCACTACCTCTAGCCCCAGCACAAGCTTCCATTCCCTTGTCTCTCCCACTAAATACATGGGAATGCTTCTGGGGACACTATATAGCAAGCTGTCCTGGGATTGCAAAATGGCATGCTCAACATCCCTCGTAGCCCGGAGGTCTCTCCTATCTCGATGATGGAAGTGCTTCAAGAAATGAATAAGATGTTTGTCCTTGGGGTAGTCCTTCCGGTAATCTCTGACCTGATCGAAGGTGAAGCCGCTGTCGGTCTGGGCAACCCGGCTAAATTCCATGGTATTGGTCTCGAAATCTGATGACTCAGCCAATGTAGCCACTTCAGCATACTCTCGGTCCAAGTCTTCAACGTTGAGCCATGTGACCATCAAAACGATCGGTCTGGGGACAAACCCAGTACTGGTGGCAGTAGGAGTAGAGGAACCACTTGGGACAGCCATTTATCTGCAAGGTGGAAGACATGTAAAGTTAGAACAGGTCCCAAGTAGAGGCAAAGGAAAAAAAACTATGAAGGGGCTATACTACAGTCGGAATGAATAAGACATCAATGAATTCTGACAAAATTTTGGTAGAGTCTCCCCTAGGCCAGAGGCATAAAGAAAAAGTATGGGTGTGCGTCCATAAGGAGTGACGGCCCCAACAAAGTCACGATGTGCCCCAAGGGCAACACTGGATGTTACTCCGGTAGAAGAAGCCCCCCCAGCCCGGTTCACTCCTTGGCGCCCTCACCCGGTACACCCTGGGGCATTTGCACCCAGCACGCTCCGTGCCCCCTCACCTGGCACAGCCCCAGCAACTCTCACCCGGCACACTCTGTGCCCCCTCACCCGGCACACTTCGCCAGTGGCCTTTTCCTGTGCACCCCGAGTGGCTCACCCGGCACACCCTGGGGCATCTGCACCCTACACACCTGTGCCCCCCCTTTGCTCCCCGGCACACTTGTGCCCCTTTGCTACTCGGCACGCCTGTGCCCCCCTTTGCTCCCCGGCACACCTGTGCCCCTTTGCTAGCTAGCACGCCTGTGCCCCCCCCACTCCATCGACACGCCCGTGCCCTCCCGGCACGCCTTCACGCCCTCGTCTCTGGCACGCCCGGGACATCCTCTACTCGGTACGCCCGCATCACCCGTTGGCATTCCCTCCCGGGCACACTGTGCCTTGCCCTCCATCTGGCACACCCAAAGCCCCTTCCACCGGCACAGTTCGGCAGTCTCTGCCACGGCGACATCGGCGGTGCTCATCACTGCTCCGCCACACCAAGGAAATAGGAAGGAGAAGGGAGGGAATAGACAGAAGGAGAAGGGAGGAAGAAGGAAGAAGGAAGAAGGAGGAAGAGGAGCCTAGGGCTCCACCATCCCAAACGAAGGAAAGGAGAGGGAGAAGAAAAGAGAATGGGGGAGGAGAAGAGAAGAAAAGAGAATGGGAGAGGAAGAGGAGAGAAGAAGAGAGGAGGGAGGGGGAGCATGGCGCGGCGGCCCTCTCACCCCGGCGTCAATGACGGCGGCGACGATGCTCATGGTGGCGCTCGGTCACGAGCAAAGGAGAGAAGAGAGAAAAGAGAGAGGGAAGAGAGAGGAGGGGTTCAGCCATTTGAAAATAGGGGGGGTTCGGACCGAACCACCCTGCCCTATTTATAGGGGTTGCGACGCATTACAAGAAGGAGAAAAAGAGAGAAGAAAAAGAAAGAAAGAACAGAAAAAGAGAGAGAAGAAAAGAGAATGGGAGAGGCTGGTTTCCCACGTGGCTAAAAATAGATTTTCTTGGACCTACAGTCAACCACGGCTCCATATTCTTCTAACCAATCCATACCCAAAATAACATCATAATCAGCTAATTGCAATGCATATAGCCTCGCTGGCAACTGCCGATCATTGATGACAACAAGAGACTCTTCGAGACACAAAGGAGTGAACATGAAATCTCCCGACGACAATTCAACAAGCAACTCACAAGATAACTCAGACATCGGCTCCTCAATGCAAGCAATGAATCCTCAGAAATGAAAGAGTGAGAAGCACCAGAATCAAATAGAACACGAGTTGCATGACCAAAAATCATGATCGTACTTTCCACTAGATTGGATGCCACAGCTTCTGCACGGGTGATATAAGAAACCTTGCCTCTTTGCTTCTGGATGGCTGCTGTAGAAGACTGCTGGGAAGAAGCTGAAGCTTGTGGGTAGTACGGTTGAGGTTGAGGTGGCGGAGGAAGTCGAAACTGAGACGACTGTGGTTGGATAAACTGCGAGAACTGCACCGGCTTCGGTCTTTGAGGATAATCTTGCACCACATGTCCCGGTTGATTACAGAGATAGCAGACCACTGGTAACGAACAGGGCTTGCCTGGGTGGCTATCACCACACCTCGGACATTGCCTCGGCTGACTAACAGTAGAATCCTGGCACTGAAAAGGAGCTGACTGCTGAACAACACTAGAAGACGCCTGCTGATCAAATTCCTTCTTAGACTTCTTGAATTTCTTAAACTTGGGTTTTGAAGGGAAAGACACGCCGCTGGTAGCAGGTGCAGCAGAAGGAACTCCCAGAATAGATGGCTGATAAAACTACTGGAACTGCACAGTCGGCTAAACTAACCTGACTTGAGAATACCCTTGAGGTCTCGCCATGTCAATTTTTAAAGCTGCAGCTGCCTGGTACGCTACATCCATCTCAGTCACTCGAGTGGTGATCAAATGTTGCCTCAATTTTGGTCTCAGCCCATGCAAAAATTGTTCAATCTTGAGGGCTTCATCAGCAAGCACATGGGGTGCATAACGACCCAATTCCATAAACTTATTGCGGTAATCCAGCGCAGACATCGCACCTTGAGTCAGTTCCATGAATTGGTGCATCTTGTCCATTCGGAGATAAGCAGGACTATAAGTGCGCTCGAAGGTAGCAACAAACTCAGCCCAGGTGATCTAATGAAGTGGACGAGAACAAAAGGCAACCTCCCACTCGGTGGTCCACCACACGAGTGCTGCTCCCTAAAGTTGAAAAATAGCAAGCATAACCTTTTCATCCTCGGCGCATTCCATAGAATGAAACCCGCACTCGGTTGCATCCAGCCACACCCTGGCTGCATCCAAATCTGCTTGACCTTCATACGTCGATGGGTGGAACAATAGAAATTCTTTAAGTGCTCTGTCCTGGCCACCTGACAATTCCTCTTGAGGAGTAGGAACAGGCATAGCTTGAGTTGGAGCTGGCACAACAGGAGGAGGAGAAGTGCCACTCTCTTCCCGGGGAACATGAGCTCTTCTTTTACGATGCAGCATATTGAATCTAGAAAACACATAACAATGGATAACACATCAATAATCACGAGAAACATCCTAAGCCAGCAATAGACGACTCAAAGGGACTTGCTCTAGACTCGCATATGCAATTTCAATTCCTTATACAAATCCTCAACACCACTCTGATACCAACTGTAACGACCCAGAGATCCAGATACTGGTAAACCGATACCAAGACCTGGGGACGCCACCCAAGAGGCTGATGTGGCCCCGTAAGGGTTGGAAAGTGTTGTTGAGGGGTTGCATAATGAATAGAAATTACACAAGTGCGATACCATTTAAAGCATTCATTTGAACTTTAAATAGAAGCAATTAACTGTATCAGAGTAGTAAAGTTTATACAAGTAGTCCAGATTTCTTTACTTCAACATTCTACCCGATGCCGATGAATTCATCTGCCCTGGTCTTCGTCATCATCGGCGAGATCAGTAAATGAAACATTAACTTGGACCTCTCGTCCTTGTTAATGAAGAAAAAACACTACCCTTTGCATCGGCATTTTACCCAATGCTGACGAATGCACTAGCCCCTGATCTTTGTCATCATCGGTAAAATCAGTGAATACACAGTCACTCGGGTCTTCCACCCTTGATGACTGCCACTTTTCATTGCCTCAACATAAGTTTCAATGCCGATGAATACAATAACCCTTCGACATCTATCTCGAAATACTCCCTACTTGAGATAGCACAGCCTTGACCTTGGGGGGGAAATTGCATCGCGGTGGAGTGAACTCCTCATACCTTCCTTGAAGGCGTGAGCGCTCTCCTGCACTAACACCTAGCGTACCCCGAGCTGGGTGAACTAGCATCATACCTCTACCCAAATCTATGAGGGAAAGAAAAGAAATATGCAGCTACAACTTAGCACCAAATTTGCAAAGCAAAGCTGAAGAAATTTCATTACACAAAAAGAAAGATACATGGAGTTTCGGAGTGAGCTCTGATATACATGAAGTTTCAAAAAAAAGAGAGATGGAAAAATAAAATAATACATTACTGGCTGGGGTGACGAAAAATATCATCAAGTTCTATAAGCCCGATAGAAGGATGGTCAACCATGTCTTGCAGTCGGTGCTCTTCAGCCTCCAGTTTCAGCAGCTCCTCTTAGATAGAGCTAGCACGCCCTTCCGTCAATGCAGCTTCGTTTAAACTCTGTATTTGCACCTGCTTGGCATGTGCCAAATCCTCTTTAGCCTCGGCTAATTCAGCACGGAGTTCAGAAGTCTGCTTCTGCAATAGTGAAATCCAATCGGTGGCTCCCTCGACAATGAACCTCTGTTGACCGGCGGTTTCTGTGGAGGCTTGCAGTGCAGTAAGGCCCTCCTTCCGTTGAAGCTTTAGGGCAATCAGTTCATCCCTCAAGCCATGGTCAATGAATTCTCACCAGTTTACATACCAAAGTAGCAAAATCACACGGCACATCTAATGTTGTAGAGGACAGTCGAAAGCCATGAGGGTATGTGACATAGGCTCTACCAGCCCCCTCAGCTGTGCATAGGATAAGTCTCGGTGGGTCAGCATAGCCTGCTTCAGCATCTCTAAATTCTGCCACACTAACTCTTTAGATGATTGCAAGCCAAGTGATGGTGTGTCAGAGAGATGAAACTCCACCCTGCTGTCAACCTCAGCCTAGATATCATCAGCAGGCTTTGAAGAAGATGAAGGTAATGAGGAAGATGGTTTCACCAATGCTTTCTCAAGCTGCTTGATAGACTCAGTACTAACTGGGGCAAGGACTTCAACCTCGACCTCTGTTGAAGGAATAAAGTCTTGAACTTCAAGACTCACATCTTTAGAGGTGAATTCTACATGTTGCTCCGACTGTGCCACCTTTTCCAACTCGATACCAGCCATGAGCATCAAAGCAGTTGTTTCTCTGACCATCTCTCCTTCAAAGTATCCACCCTTCGAGGTGACTTCATCGTGTTGTCCCAGTTGGGCTGCCTATTCTAGTTCAGTGCCGGCCTCGATTGCTAAGATAGAAGTATCACCCGTCACCTCTCTGTGCTCCATGCCTATCGACGTCTCGGCAGAAGTAGCATCCATAAATTTTGACCCGACTTCCACAGACTGAAGCTGAAGTTGCTCTGCGGAGGGTTGACTGAAGCCCAGCCGCCCGGGAACTTTAGGGCAATCGACCTCAACACGGGAGCCGTGCCCATAACAGGGGTAAAAGCCATGGCCCCTGCTTGAAAGGGAGAAAAGGCAGCCATGGTGTCCACTGTTGGCAGTGCCAGCCCCACTGAACCCGCGGGCCCCTATGAAAGATCAAACATGCCCTCACCTGTCATGGCGCCCCAGTCTCTGGTGTGGGAATGACAGAGGTCCTCGCGGCCGCTTCCTGCCGCAGGACCTCGAACAAGGACGCCAGCTTGTCCAAGCCTACGTCGACTCCTTCCGGTCGACCCACCGATGCGTCCGGAGTAGGCACCTCTGCGACCTCCGGTGGGGCTTTTGCCTGAGAGTTGACAAAGAACAAAGATAAAATTAGCAGATGCCCTCGAGGGAAACTCTCGTGAACGAACGCGCACTTACAACGGTCTTCTCCACCAAGCTCAAAGAGCTGGCCAGTAGAGGGGCCTTCAAGACCAACTCAGGAGGTTCGGACTCTTTAGATATGTCCTCGCCCGAAGCCACCTCATCAGAAGAGTAGTCGTAGTCTACCTTCTCGCCTGACGAAGATTTGGTCAGGGCAGGTTCTTCCCTCACTGGCGAGGAAGCCTCCGCCTCGAGGTCAACAACCGGCATATCCCCACGCGGGCTTGGAGACGGTGACCTCCCAGACCTCAGCTTCTTCCTCGTGTATGTTTTCGCCACCAGGGGAATTTCGCGGGCCATCACCCACTCGGGCACGGTTACAATAGGGCCTGCCAAATGTAGGGTGGTCCACATTAAATAAAAGCATATGGGCTCATGAGGGACAAAAAGAGTAACTGTATCGGTGAAGATGACTACCCCCTTTGACCTCCACAGTCGGAGGTAGTTCATGGGCGATCTCCTCGACGGGCAGTACTGCCCCAGGGACTGCAGCTTCGCCCGCATCCAGGGTAGGGATAGGTGCTGGCTCCTCTGCAGCAGCTGAAAGTAGAGACACATGTAAGGGCCTTGTCCTGGGAGGCAAATAAATACCAATTGGTACCGGTGGCCAGAGAATCTAACCTGTGGGCTGGCTCGGCTCAGCCTGAGCCGCTGTGAATTCCTCGAAGGACAGGATCGAGGGGATTGGAGAGACGGACGTTGGAGTCGCAGTGGCCTCCGCCTTTCTTCGTTTGACCTCCTGCCACCCGACTACCTAGGCGGCGGCCAACGCCTTCTTTATAGGTGACTTCGCTTGGGATATCTCCTTGTCCTTTAGTGGGGGAGCCGAGGAAGGAGTCAGCTCCGCTACGACTGCGGCCTTGCCCACGTCAGGGATGGGCATGGGCGTTGGCTCCTCCACAACAGTTTAAAAAAAAAGAAAGAGGAAGAAACATTCAAGTGTAAAGACTTCATCCCAAGATACAGACAAGTTCTAAAGGGCACTGATGGATGAGGGTTCTTGCCTGCGGGCTGGCTCGACTCAGCCTGGACGGCAGTGAACTCTTCAAAGGACGGAATCGGAGGCACCGAAAGAATGGTCGTCAAAGCTTTGGCAACCTCCATCTTTCGTCGCTTTGCCTCCCGCTGTCTGGACACCTTGGTAGCGTCCACTGCCTTCTTTACAGGCGATTTCACCCGGGACCTCTTCGTGGCCTTGGGCAAAGGAGTTGTAGTCAGGGTTGGCGACACCACCTCGAAATAAGCAGGCTTCTGAACAAGCTACAGGAGATTCCGGTACATCGCCAGTTGGGTGCCGTCAGGATGATCTGTTAAAAGGGGAGAGGAGCAAAGAAGAAGAGGTATGATCAACATCCGGTACTCCAAGAAGTTGTAACGTTAAGGGGTGAGAATAAAGAAAGGGGAACATCACATACCATGGGGGCCATTGTACAGCCGAAGCGTTATCGACCAGTAGCTTAAGGAAGGCTCCTTGTCCCGACGGGCAGCCTCCTGAACCAGCCAGCACACGTCTTCAATCTTTTAGCAGCGGTCGGCAAGGGCAGCCAGGTCTGCATGCTTCTTGGTGGCCAGGTGACAGAAAAGATTGAAGTGATCCATGCCCCATCCATCGGCGTTGTAGCAACCCTGAATTTTCGAACATAAAAATCTTATCAAAATGATCTCACTGAGGAATGGGAGTGTGGAGATCACACTTCCCGCCCGGGGAATCATCCAGAAACTGTTCACCCTTTTTGCCACGTGTCAGAGTCTTCGCATCTCGGATCAGGTGCCCTTCCGCTGCTCCAACAACTCAGGAAGTCCCTGTCATTTGATCGAACACCTAGTCAGCATCAAGATTGTATTTATGACTAGTATGTATGAGGTTCATTTGCGGAAGTGACAACATGCACGGACTTACAACACTATTCTATTGTGGTCAAGATGGACTTCCTTGTACACTAGATAAAAACATGCATGAACTCAAGGTGTACGTACGAGCAATGCGCATGAGGTTGAATTGAAGAAACTATGCTTGGATAGAACAACGTGCATGGACTTAGTTTTGTTCAAGATGAAAGATGCATGGACTTCATTCGATGAAGTGAGTGTCCCAAGGTAGGAAACTTGCTCGGACTTTATGTGACTGAAGCATGCAGGGACTTACAACCTGCACGGACTTAACTTGAAGACGTGCAACATGCACGGACTTTGTGCAACTTGAACTTAAAATGCAGTGAAGCAAAGAAAATGCACGGGCTATGTGTGCTTGAACTTAAAATGCAGTGAAGCAAAGAGAATGCACGAATTTGAGTTGGACAATGTACACAGACTTAAAGTGATACAAAGTGCACAGACTTGGATAGCACAATGTGCTAGGACTTTGAAGGAACATTGTGCACGGACTTAATATGCGCGGACTTGCTGAAAGAAACACATGCACAGACTTCATTATAAGAAACGTGCATGGACTTGTGAAAGGAACACATGCACGGGCTTTATTGGAAAAGTGTGCATGGACTTGGTATGAATAGACAACGTGCACAGACTTTGTTTGTAACAAGATGAAGTACTATGCACGGACTTCTAAATGCTTCGAACAACTGCCACGAACTCTCAATGACTTAACACCTATATATCGAGCAGAATTTTTCTAAGTCTAAAATGTACATGGACTTGAGAAGAGTACTGACAGCATGCATGGACTCTCATTGTGCAAACACTTAACAACCGAGTGAACAATAATGTGCATGGACACTATAACTTTAACTATGCATGAGCAAATATGCACAGAGTTAATATGCACAGAGTTTAATGCATGAAGGCTTTATTGCAGAGAAAGATCAGAAATAGAAGCAATAAGAAGTACAGTAATTAAAAGGTTGTTAGAAAAATTGATCAACTAAATTTGACAGGTAGTGTTGAACATCATCAAAACCATAGGAATGCAACAGTCTCCCCCTTTTTGATGATGACAACACTATGTCAAACAATTACAATGCCAATAAATGATCTAACATGCTTGAGCTCACACAGCTCATGGGATAAAAACAACTTCTTCGCTCTCCCCTTGAGACTCAAAGCATCCTCTCCTCCTACCTCTACCATTACCGCAAGACATGACTTCCTCTCCCATTACCACAAGACATCCTATCAAGGCATCCTCTCCCCCTTTGACATCATCAAAAGAAGAGAAAAGATAGAGACATTGCAGTCACAGAGAAAAATGACTCATGAACATATCTTAAAAAGGTAAGTAGGAGAATCAAAGGCAATTGAGTAGGATCTGCAATATCAGGAAGCAGAAGGGGACGAGGATATGAGTGAAGTTTATCGACATACATAAGAGAAGTTGAAGATCAAAAAGCACAAGTATGTCAAGAGAAAGACTGTTCAAAACACTGGACACAAGGTCACCAAGAGAAATATTTTCAGAGAAAATACGTGAGTTATTGAGGACAAACAAGCCACTCAGTTGATACTAGGGATTCTTCAGATAGAATTATACTTGTAGAATTATTCAAAGAGATCAAAAGATAAGTTGGTAGATCACATCTTTGACATTGAGGAAACACCTTGATCAGAGGCCAGAGTCCCCAGTTATTAACATGTGACTTAGCCATTTGAGCTTTCCTAACACAACATGAGTGCAACTAATCCATCTTTTATGTTGTTAATCATAGGTTGCAACTCAGACGAATCACTTGCCATGTCACCCATGTAGGGCCAATCATAGAAGAGAATCCATTCCTCTCTCCTCCAGGTCAGAGCTCTAGGGCATCTAGAAAACACATGCTGAGGAGAAAGCAAGAGCCACAAGAGTCTTGGCCTCCATATACTCCAAGGGAGAGGAGCGACCAAGGAGGTGCTAGAAGGAGGTCTCATCCATGCAGAAGAGGGAGATTCCAAGCTAATCTGTATCCTCCGAAGAGTTACCGTGCTGAAATCGCCCATCAAGCCTCAGCCTCATCTTCATCCAGTCAAGGGAACTTCTTTATTCACAGGATATCTCAAGGAACTAGCGCAATCAGACAGGGGGAGCTCAATCTCAGTTGCTTTGATTTGTTCTCATGCCTTATCTTGTTTATGGAGTTATTTGTAACAAATATTAGATACCCTTGTGTGTGTGTGGTCAGAGATCCCATCTTCGAGTGATATCTGTGATTGTCTTTGAGACGGTTGTGTATGTGGATTGAGGTACTTTATCTCGTGTGTGTGTGTGTGTGGGCTGCACTTGTGTAGCTCATCTCTAGTGGAATCCTCTTAGTTGAGAGGGGTGGATGTAGGATCGCACTTGGTGCATCTAAACCACCAAAAAAATCCTTGCGTCCTATGGTTTGATGCTTGTGTGATTGCTTGCCATCTTTCGTGAGGTTTGGTTCAATATTATTCATCTTCAGTTCTCGATTCTTTGATTGAGTGCGTTTAATTGTTCACTATATCAAATCATTAAAGATGTTGTAGTCCTCTAATTGTGGTTGCCGTGTTCTTGAAGTGCGCTATTGTTGTGAGGTTGTATTTAATTTTTTGGGTCTTGTTCTATCGAACATTTTAACTAGCCGGCAATCAATTCACCCCCTCTTGCTTGCTAATTCATTGGGCCAACAATTGGTATCAGAGCCTCGGCTCTTTTCTTTGGAACCCCATGGTTCATAGAGTGATCCTTTGAAATGGCAAACAAAGGGATGATGCCCGAAGGGCATTCGATTCAACGACCACCATTCATTGACGGGACGAACTATAGTTATTGGAAAACTGAATGGCTGTATTTCTTCACGCTCAAAATCATGAGATCTGGACCGTTGTCAACAAGGGTCCACATACTCTACCACCAGATGAAGAAAAATGGTCTGAAGAAAACATTAAACAAGCCATTGTGAACTTTAATGCTTTGAATATTATCCAATGTGCCATACATCCTAACGAGTATGCTCGTGTCTCTATGTACAGTAGTGCTAAAGAAATGTGGGACAAATTGAAGCTTATATACGAAGGGACGTCAGAAGTTAAAGAAACCACGGCCAATTTGCTGATAAGAGACTATGAGCTATTCCAGATGAAGCTGGAGGAGACCATATCTGAAATGTTTGCAAGGCTTGTAGAAATCACAAATGGGCTGAAGGCACTAGGGAAGGACTACTCAAATTCAGAATTGGTTCACAAGGTGTTGAGATCCTTATCACTGGCGTGGCACACTAAAGCCACGGTGATTGAAGATTTGAAAGACTTGTCCGTTCTAACATTGGATGAGCGGATTGGGTCACTTATGACCTACGAGATCAATGTCAAAAGGTCTAAAGAAGAAGGCAAGAAGAAAAAGACAATTGCCCTAAAGGCAAACCCAGAGTCGACCAGTTCTAGTGATGAAGACTCCACAGAAGATACTGACGAAGAGGAAGACATTGCAATGCTGACCAAGAAGGTGAGAAGATTCCTGAGAGCAAGAAAGAAATTTTTAGGAAAGTTTAAAAAGTCACTGAAGAAACAGTCCAAGTGGAAGATAGAAGGAAGTAAGCTAAAGGATGTCCCCCTCCCCTTCCTAGTGTGGATAGGAATTCAAATTAATTAGGATTCTTTTAGGATTTCTTTTGGTAATTAATTAGGGTTTTTTCCCTCCCCATATATATACTCTTTTGTATTTTTTGGGAAGACATTGAATAGAAGAAAATTTGGTGAATCCTCCTTGTGTTGGCCATGGCCCTCCCTCTCCCAATCTCCTTGTGGATGCAACTCCCACCTCCCCTCCCCATCTTCTTCTTCTTGGGTGCGACACCCAAGGCCCCTCCCTCTGGTTCTCTGCTGCCCGTGCTGCATTTGACCATCGTCCTCGACGTCCAGCCAAGCCAAGAGAACCCCATTCATGGTCGTGCTGCAGTGTGGAGTCTTTGTGGTACCCTAATGCCCTTGTGCGCCCTGTGTGTCTGCCTGCTAGGATAGAGATGTGGTTAACTGGTTGGTCCACCCCATTCCCCATCTCTGTTCACCCTCAAATTTTGTCTGCGTCTTCCCCCACGTTCCCCCTTCCTCCAGATCAATTTTCACATCCAAAATCCTCCTATAGCCACACCTCTCTTCATAGCCTATTTACCCTATGCAAACTGCACCTATGCAGATCTGCTAGGATAGAGTGCGACCACAGACCCCATCTCACCCCCCAAACCTTGTCTGATCGACCTGAAAATTGGTACACGCCCTCCCCACATCATACCCCATCCACCATAGAAATTTCACGTCATTCTGAGCCTGTTTGCCCCATGTAATCCCACCTTCCATCTCTGTTACCCAGTCTATCTGCAGAGATCTACAGAAAAGGGTCCTGCTGTCCACCGCTCCCCATGCCTAAAACCTCCACTACGTGAGACCCCGCCACTCATCCTCCCTCTTCCCACATTCATCCCCCATCTTCCAGAGAAAACTCCACACCAGAATCCACCCGGAAGCCCCGTTGCCACGTCATTCTTTCTCCATCTTTCCTACTGCCTGCAGATAGGCTAGACTGCATAAGTGACCGCTCTCTAAGTCACCCCGACTGCCACAAACGTCGACTGTGACCCACCTTCCACGGGCGTCTCAGGGACATTCCCGCATACATCCATGCAAAATTTTGTGATTAGAGGATGACAAGAAGGCAGCGCTTGCTGGTCGCCTGCACCTGTGCTGGCCGGCTTGCAATCTGCCCGCCCGTTCACGTCTACACTGAAGGTTCTAGTCAGCTCTGTCGACATCCGTCTTCTTCTAGGAGGATCGTCATCCATTGCAACATGTGGTCAGGGATGTGTGCTCCATCCTCGGCATCCATGACGTGCCTCCCTCACTGCTAGGCCCAGGCCGACTGGCATTACAGTCTAGTCTATACCAGTTCATAGCACTTTGTGGTAGCCACACTTCGTCCACTTGTGGCCTGTCAACCAACTTCTCACAACCCCGGATTCATTATTTAGCCTTTTACCTCCCTGCGAGGAGTGGGAAGTGTTTGGATTGTACTTACTTAGCTCTTTGTACTGGGGATTATGTGATATGACCGAGAGTCTTCCCCCTACCTCGAGCGTGGAGGTACATGACTTCTCCCTTCTTGGTTTAGCTTGCTTGTCACGTATATGATCTTGAGCTACTGCTTGTTTGCTATTTAGGTTCCTAGCCCGTTCGTATATATATCACTACCGCGGTGAGAGAGTGTGATCGTCCCGTGCCCCAATCTAAGCACGAGTGTAGGTTGCCTACCTTAGACTCTGTCGGTTCCTCAACTGTGCGGATCGATTTGCTTCCCTTGCTTGGGGACGATTACGAGCTTGTGTTGCTTGTTATTGGCGCAGTCCCTCTCTTGGGACTCTTAGGTGTCGAGCCTACATTACTTGATCTATTGTGTCGTTGCTGGTTTTAGTTGCCCATCTAGTCACAGCATCGCATAGAGTCATAGTTCGCGTAGCATCCCGCATCATCATCCCTCTTGGCTGGTCTGCCTAAACCCTCCCTCCCCACTCAACCATGTACTATTCAAAGGGTTTACCCAGGCTAGGTTGAACCATTCACCCTAGCCCGCCTAAACCTTTCCTGACCTTCCAAATTCCCTATAAAACCCCCTTAGAAGATCAAGGGGTGGACACATGCAGCGACCCAGGCCTCTAGTGATCTCCAAGCTTCGAGCTCCACAGCAGCAGTAAGGCAACGAGCAAGGAGAATTATGTGTGGGTGACTTGGTCGTTGGCTAAGGACGCCGAGGGTATGTCGCTTGTACTTCCCTCACCCAGTGTTTGGCCATGATGCACATGTCTATCCCCACCATAGGTGAGACGTTATGACAAGGGTGAATGCCCTGCCATTTCGGGATTCCCCCTCGCATGTCCGTCAACTGCTATCATGACGACATGCTTCCTCGCAGTCGCAAGGCCATGTCTAATTGCTTGACCCGAGTCATGATCGACTCTCGCCCAGACACCAATCCGACACTTTCTCTAGTTGCCCAGTTACAAGTCCCTCATTCGGCGGAGGAAACACGGCCCACGTCAAGAGAGGAGTCCCCTGTAAAACATGCGGATACCCACTTTGTCACGTAGTGACCAGGGGACCGATCACCGTGTCGAAACTATCCCGTGGCTTGCGCCTGTTGTACCTCGGCCACTATGGTCTGCCTGTAAATCCATATAGCTCTCAGAAACTATACTGCCATTTGAACGAATGTGCTCGCATCCACGTTCGGGCCCTCAGTCCCCCTTTTGTGTGTCACCTAACGTGAATCCCCGGCACCTCTAACCCCAGCCAACATCGTCCTATCTAATATGAACCCACAGCTGCAAAGTGCTCCCTGCTCTCCACCTAGGACTTCAGGCATATACAGACCTCTCTTCAACATGGAACGATGGTGTTCGGATTCAATCCGATGTAAATAAACACCGACTACTTACGGTCAGTGGGGAAAGATGTTCAGTACACGACTCCCCATAATCGCCTATGCACTCACACCTATGGAACCTCCCTTCTCTTCGCATGTCGCCCGTCTCTCGAGTTCACGTGCTGCGCCCTGGCGGCGCTTCCCAGTCAAACCTTGGTCCCATGGGTGATTATCAAGAAATCGACTGACACACCCGCACCTCAGTCACGATTCCCCAAAACCTAGAAACCGCCCGTGCCACTCGAACTTCCCTCGACTTTTCGTAAAAGGTGAGTGCCCGGTGCCGCCTTGAGAAGGATATGGTCATGGGAGGGGACACCCGAGATACATCAAACTCTGATGCCTCCCCTATTGCCTTATCCCGTACCTCAGTCCGGTCACCGACCACACACTCCCACACCCGGGGTGGTTGATCCCGAGGGCATTCCCCCCGAGGGTCCCGGACCCGCGACCCGACGTGCGCAAACACGGAACAAACATTACTATGTCATTGAAGAAGAGTTCAACATTGCATAAATGATACATAAACATACAAAGTATGGGTATCCTTCAAAACAAGAGTTATCTGGGGCAGCTTCAATGAATAGATGAATGAGATATTGCACAAAATAACCACATTGTTCACCATTCCTTTGTCGTGGAACCTATAGACAGATTAAGAGTAATGAAAGTCAAAAATAACATCTACTTGCATATGAGAATATGTAAAATTTTAAATCCCATGTTCCCCTCATTGACATATGCAAGTGCAGGATACTTACCTGTGGTGCATAAAGTGGAATGGTGGCAATGTCATCCTCCGTTACTTCGCTGCCTTCATTCTTGTAAATCTCCATGACAAACCTACATACAAGCCGAACAATATTAAGTAAATCAAGCAACAATAAGGACCATGTAATCAAATTACATATAACTAAAAAATATAATATATGACTAATAAAATTAAACCATATGGACTATATATCTAAAGTTCATTGCTTTACAAGAGGCAGACTCGTGGAATAAGGAGGGTGGAGAGGGAAGAGAAGAATAAGAGGAAGGAAGGGGAGGAGCCCGGAGGGAAGGGAAGAACTGAAGACGTTGCCGGACGTGGAGATGGGACTGTTTAGCTGGCTCCGGGGAAACGGGCCGTCGGGTTTTGGCTCTTCTTCTACGGCGGAGCAGGTCACGGATGGCCTCGACGCCGGCAACCTTACAGCCATCGTCACAGGTTCCACCCTTCACCACTCTACCCCGACCATACGACACAGAACACCATATATACCCATCCATGTCATCCCTCCTTAATTCTCTCTCTCGTTCTAGCCTGCAATCCTCATCTATAGGTGCTTTTGGTAGTCTCCGGATGATTTCAGGCAGCTGGTAGTAATGTTTAATTGATGGGAGGCGATCTGAAGATGTTTAATTTGTTCTTGGCAGGCGCCACCAGCGGCATCGGGAAGGAGACGGCGAGGGTGCTGGCCCTGCGCGGGGCCAGGGTCATCATCCCCGCCCGCACGCTGGAGGCCGGCGCGAAGGCGAAGGAGAGCCTGCTGGAGGGCAACCCCCACGCCAAGATCGAGGTCATGGAGCTGGACCTGGGCTCCCTTGCCTCCGTGGAGTCCTTCGCCCGCTCCTTCCTCTCCTCCGACCGGCCCCTCCACATCCTCATGTGAGTTAAAAACACGATCGACCACAACAAGGTGTTAGGTGTTCACCAACACATGCATGCCCCCACCTCCGTTTAGGATCAAGAAGACTGAGACGGGTTCCATCTCTTCTCTTGCTACAGCAACAACGCAGGCATCTGCTGGAGTCCGTTCCAGCTGTCCAGAGATGGAGTGGAGCTGCAGTTCGCCACCAATCACCTCGGTACGTAATAATTAAAATCATTAACAGGATCAGTAGAAATCAGTAATGCTGCACCTGGTCTTCTTGTGGGTTACATTTTGGTCATTTCAAATTGTTTTCTAGTGATCTTGAGACTGAGATATACCTGGGAAACGCAGGTCACTTCTTGTTGACGAATCTGCTGCTGGACAAGATGAAAGCCACGGCCGAGGCGGCGGGGATACAGGGCAGGATCATCAACGTTTCGTCTTTTGATCATGTCCTGGCCGACGGTTCATGGCTTGATTTGGATACCATAAACGACCAATCCAAGTATGTAATTAAGCACTCACTGGTCCTTCTGTTCCCATCGGTTCTTTTTAATTCTCTTCTTGACGTGGGGTTGTCCCTTAATTTGTTCTGGCAGGTATCAGGGTCTCCGTGCTTACGGTCGATCCAAGCTCGCAAATATACTGCATGCTAATGAGCTTTCCAGGCGTCTGCAGGTTGGTAAACCAATCCCCGTACCTCAGGCCGTCGTCGCGACGGATATAAGAACATAGGCAATAGGTTTAATTTACATGCAAACAACATCCTATGAGGCCAGAGGGATTAGAGCTCCTCTGAGGTCATTTCTGACGAAGATTTTATTTATCTGCCGGACCAGGAAGAGGGGGCCAACGTGACGGCCAACTCGCTACACCCAGGAGTCATACTCACCAATATCGTGCGCTACGTAAGACTCCCTGGTGAGTTAGACCCCATGCTTGATGTCATAAATGTTTGCTCTTCTTCAACTTACCCTTAAAAAGCATTGCAATTCACTGTATGCAGCATTTGTCTTCTCGCTGGCGGCTGGTTTGGCGAAGCCCTTCTTTAAGAGCGTGCCGCAGGTATGCGCGTCCTCCAGAGACACTCCCAACCCTCCCATTAATTATACAAGGCTGAATATTTCTTCGCAGTTTCTCCCTTGATATTTAGTCTGACATTAATTACGACTTTGGGGAGTTGCTTGGGAACCCATCTATATCAAAAATGTTCTCGAACTTATACCCACAAACACAGAGAGCATGTGAAAAGAAAGTCTTAAGTCGAACCTTCTACATTGAAAAATGGAATTGGAGGGAAGAGATCAACTAATACAACTTGCTAAGGTCATTTCTATGCAGCCAAAAGGTGACCCTTCACTCCTTCAGGACAAAAGTGTCATCAAAAGAACCCCAACAAATATTAATTTGTTCCTATTTTGATTGGTAGATGGCGGAGTAAGTTGAAGAGTTTGTGGTTGCAGGGTGCAGCAACTACATGCTATTTAGCACTACACCCTGGCGTTAAGGGTGTCTCCGGGAAGTATTTTGCGGACTGCAACGAAGCGACCCCCACGAGCTATGCGACGGATGGGGAGTTAGCAAAGAAGCTCTGGGGCTTGAGCGAAGAGCTTGCCGAGAAGCGCCAAAAGCCCACTTAATGCCATCATCATCTATTCTATGTTATTCACGCCACAAGGTCTGTCACACGGCACACCCCTTGAAACAAGGCGTCTCGGTGTGTGTGTGGGTGTGTGTGTGGGTGTGTGTGAGAGAGAGAGAGAGAGAGAGTAGGGCAAACGAGCCTAGTTGAGTTGATTATCGTGCTGTTTAAGCTTTCGTTCATTTATGGCTGACTCAAGTTCTTATCATTTTGTTCTAACTTGGCTAGTTCAATAACTGGGCGTAATTATTAGAATTCTTTGGCGACTAAATAATCTTAGATTATTTGCTGTTCGTCAGTTTGTTTAAACTGCTAATAAAGTAAAATGATCTATTAATTATATGATTAGATATTAATCGAGCTCGTCTAATAATCGAAACGATCTAAATCAAACTTTTATTGAGCCTATTCATGGTCTGGATCGAAAGGCTGAACTTAATTAATTGTATCACCAAGTTCAACAAAATCTCCATCCGGATCGACTAGGATCAGGCCACCGCTGGTGGGGGAATCCCCTTCGAAATTACTACTTTTTAGGTAGTCTCTTATGTAAGCTCTATGTAGAAAAAAAATCAAAAAGAAACGGATGGTTTTAATGGGCCAATTTTAATTAGTAGGGTGATTTTTTGCCGGAATTAAAAGGCCATCCATTTTTCGAATTTGTGCAACCATTTGATATAACATCGGGCGACATACACAAATAGCTTGCACAAGGGTTACACGAAAAAACTTCTTTTTTCCCCAATGCACTACGAGGTGAACTGCACCATCGAGGTGGGGGTTATTAGCTATTAGCGACAGCAACATGTGCTCGTCGGCCGGCTAACAACAGTGGTTGACTTCAAGGCTTATATAAAGGCCCCAAGGTCTTAAAAGAGAGAGTACACGGAGAGCAAAATATGGGCGGAATTTGATGGGGTCCATTTAATTCGATGAGACAGTTCAACCAAGGGTCTGTCCGGAGCGACAAGGATCATGACAATATGTGCTCGAATGCCTAATCAAATTAACTGTACGGGTACACCTCTGATTTGCTGACACGTTGCTCGAATGCCTAATCAAAATACTAAGTTTCTTGACTGAGTCCTAAATCAAATGTGCTAGATTCCGAATTATCAAAAGTCTTTGTTGGCTATCTTAGCAACGGTGGTTGGTCCCCGAAGGCTTAATAAATAAAGGTCACAAGGTCACACTTAACATAAGACACCAAAGTGCCTTCCGAAACTCCTCCCTTTCTCTCCCTTATCTCGCGACGTTCGAAAATCCTTCTGTCACCTTTTAGATAATGACTTTGTAATTGTTGTACAGTAAAATGGTCGGAGTCAGAGAACGTAACGATTTATCCTACACAGAATTTTGAAATCTCATCAGAAAAAGATATACGTAAATATTCGAAAAAAAATCCAGGACATTACATCGTCTCTCATGCAATGGGCGAGTGAATAAACGGCGACTCAACGATCAAGCAACCCACTAACTTGAATCTCTACTAAGTCAAGAAGTAGGCGAAATGGACGAACTCAATGGAAGCCCTATAATTAAGTGAGGCCCTGGATAGACTTCTAGAGGGCGGTACACAATCTGCTCACAGATAACACTCCAGCTACATTGCTCTCTATTCTCTCTACCGTCCAAGCACACCTCCCCACTGATCAAATATCGTGTCTTACACTGCAAGCCCACTCAACCTTCATCCGAGCACTTTCTACCTTCATCCAAACACTCTACTGACTTAAGTATCAGATGATTGTCTATTGGGATCAAACTCAGAGCTCCTTGTGACGTGTTGCTCATTGGATGCAAGTTTCATCGAGGTGGTTGATCTCTCCCATCGAGGTGGTTGATCTCTCTCCCATCGAAGAAATCATAAAAGTATGATATGAGATTTGAGAAAATAAATTTCTACCTCTACAAATTCGTATTGTAAATAATGTTTAAAAATAGGAGCAATCAAATTTGGGAGGGGAATATAACTACTCAAACCAAGATATCCTATTCTACATCAATTACATGCACAGTTTACCCATTTTACTGATATACCTTGTAGACACGCGAATTTCGGCATTACCGTGAGTAAATCTCGTATTATATTACGACGCCCCGAAGCGGCTCGCATAATTAAGTCATTTGATTGATCTCCAATTTTTATCTGACCGTCTCGTCTCACGCAAATCAACTTGTTAATGTAGTTTTATTTTTTCTTTTGTTTTGCACTGTAATGGCCTTGGCCTATCCGATGTATCAAAGAAGCATTAATAAGAAGAAGAAGAAATTTTTTTACTCTATATTGTTGACATGTGCTTTTGAGAGAGTCTCAAAAATAAAATTTTCATCATGTTGCCATGTTCCATGTCCGAGGGATGGGCATTCCTTCCATGATAGTCAGTCGGTACGCCCCTTTCCCGAGCATCTCGACCACTCGGTAGGGGCCTTCCCAGTTAGGGGCTAGCCTGCCCGCCGCCTCTAGTGGTCGAGAGGCTTCAGCTTTTCTTTGGATGAAATCTCCTGGCTGGAAGTACCTATCTCAGACTCTGGCGTTGTAGTACTGAACGAGGCGTCGCTAGTATTCCACCGCTCAGATACCCGCGATCTCTCAGATCTCGCTCACCATGTCGAGGTTCTCCAGCAACTTCTGGCCGTTCGCCTCGGGCGAGAAGCTGATGACTCAGAGAGAGGGGCTGCTGACCTCCAGCGAAATCATAGCTTTAGTGCCATATACCAGTTGAAATGGGGTTTTGCCAGTGGCCTTTCTTGGAGTAGTTCGGTGTGACCAACGTATGCTCGGTAATTCCTCCAGCCAACTGCCCTTGGCCTTGCCGAGTCTGATTTTTATGCCTTTTGATATGGCCCTGTTGGCATTTTTAACCAGCCCGTTGGCCTGAGGGTGGGCTACCGAAGTGAAGTGGTTGCCAATATTTAAGTCGGTACATCTGTCTCTGAAGTAATGAGAATCAAATTACTGACCGTTATCGCTCACAATCACTCGGGGGATACTAAAGCGACAAATGATCGACTTCCACACGAAGCTCCAGGTGACCGTCTCGGTGATTCTGGTAGTAGCCTCAACTTTGATCCATTTTGTGAAGTAGTCGATGGCGATGATGATGAACTTCTTCTGGACCTAAGCCGTAGGAAATGGCCCCTGGATGTCGAATCCCCATCGAGCAAAGGGGTATGGCTCGGTAAGAGTAATGAGCTCTGAGGCAGGTTGGTGGACCAGATGGTCGAAGCATTGACATCAGTCGCACTTCTGTATGTAGGTCGAACAGTCGCACTGAAGAGTGGGCCACCAGTAACCTTGTCGAAGCAAGATCCTGGCGAGCGATCTTCCTCCTTGGTACGCGCCGCAGATGCCTTCATACACTTCTTGAATTGCCCGGCTGGCTTCGTCAGCGCTAAGGCACTTAAGTAGTGGTCCGGAGAAAGACCTTCAGTACAGGGCGTCGTCCAAGATGACGAAACACCGGGCTTGATCCTTCAATCTCTGAGCTTCCCGAGGGTCGGGGGGCTCCTGACCATAGGGAAGCTCGGAGATTGAAGTATCAAGCCCAACATTTCGTCATCTTGGACGACGCCCTATACCGAAGGTCTTTCTCCGGACCACTCCTTAAGTGCCTTAGCGCCGACGAAGCCAGCCTGGCAATTCAAGAAGTGCATGAAGGCATCTGTGGCGCACACCAGGGAGGAAGATCACTCGCCAGGATCTTGCTTCGACAAGGTTACTGGTGGCCCACTCTTCAGCATGACTGTTCGACCAACGTATAGAAGTGCGATCGATGTCAACGCTTTGACCATCTGGTCCACCAGCCTACCTCAGAGCTCATTACTCTTATCGAGCCATACCCCTTTACTCGATGGGGAGTCGACATCCTGGGGCCATTTTCGACAGCTCAGGCCCAGAAGAAGTTCATCATCGTCGCCATCGACTACTTCACAAAATGGATCAAAGTTAAGGCTACTGCCAGAATCACCGAGATGATCGTATGGAGCTTCGTGTGGAAGTCGATCATTTGTTGCTTTGGTATCCCCTGAGTGATTGTGAGCGATAACGGTCGGCAATTTGATTCTCATTACTTCAGAGACAGATGTGCCGACCTAAATATTCGCTTGCACTTGACCCATTGCATGCTCACCCTTAGGGGAATCCAATTCCCAACGCTTTGCAACTATGGCCAACCCCTACGCCCAAGTCCCAATGCAAGAGAAAGCCTCGATCAGACCCGTCCAAGGCAACAAGTCCGTGATTGAGTACATTAGGGACTTCGATAAGTATCGGTTGCGATATGGAGTTGGAGAGGATCAGTTGCAATATGAAATTAGAGAGAAGAGCACCACGATCGCACTTGAGTTCCGGAGAGGTTTGCGGCTTCACTTCCAGTTTGAATTACTTTACCGTGACGTGACCACTCTGGCGTATTCTTATATGGTCGCTCTAGAGGTTGAGCCTTTCGAGTCAAGGTTTAATACTGCCGTTCGGCAAGCATTTTCCTATTAGACGAGTCCCGAGTGGGTCGGATAGCCTGCCCCATGGCCTCTCCCACCCCAGTCGGGGAACCCTTCCCCTAGAGCTCCGTTGCCACCGACTTCCAAGCTTTCTTCAGAGCCATCTCAGCCGGAGCCACCCGTACCTCTAACGGGGAAGCTATTCATAGATGAGTCGCTACTCGGCTGGCTAAAGAGAGGCATGGTCCCTAGGACACAGTTCTACCCCTCCATGGACCCAACACTTCCCATAGTCCCCATTACCTCCTTTCACACCACTTTCAAGTCCTTTTATTTCGTAGAGAGTGTAAAGGATCTACTAAGGGGTTTAGAATGTCAATGGGAGCTAACATATACATTGGCCTTAGGGTCTGACCAACCCTATAGTCATAGCTTCATGCTCCTAGCTTTGGGGTCTGTTACCTGGGTGTACACCTTGGGTCCTATCACCACCGAGGTCTTGTTGTTCTTTCCCGTTCCCGATGAGCTTGACTTTGTCCCCTCTTACAGTATTGCCATCCCGAGGGAGGACCCATATCTACTCCATGAGCTCACCATCCCTCTTACCATAATGGATGAAGGTGACCATCTACGCCTTCAACAACTTCAGACATGGGACCGTGATATGTAGGAACCCAGTTCAAGGGGTCATACCTTCTTTGACCCTTTCGACCCCTTCCCCAGTGAGTCTTATGACCCACCTTACCTATTCCACATTGGCAGGGAAGTCCCCTATCACACCACTCCCACACGGGCCAGTCCACCTACACTAAGTCAGGAGCTCGTTCATTGGCACGAGATACCCACATATAGGGGTGGTGAAGAAGGTAGTTTTGGATCTCCTAGCCCTCCCACACCCAAGTCCCATGGGAAGTCAATGCATGATTGGGTCACACTTAGATGGCTAGGAGTCCCCCACTCCACCAACCTCCGATTACATAACATGCATGCATGGCACACATTTGGGTGTCCTAGTCCACCATTGCATATGTATGGGTCGGACTAACTATAGGTTTGTTTAGGGTCATGTGTGAGTCAATGTTTTTCTATTTGTCTAGTTTGTCCAGAGTCTATACATATGAGTGCATAGAGTCTGCATACGTGGAGTCGAGTCTATCGTAAGCTCACGATGTTTATCCCTTTCGAGTATGAGGCAAGTCGGATCACATGCATACGTTGTAGACTTGCTAGTGATGGGATCAGCTCTTCTTTTAGTGTATCAGATCTAGTCACCGATGGGACCCAACGACGATTCCTAGTGAGTCATTGAGCTGTCTCCCTTCTTTGAGAGTGACCCCACCTGGAGTGTCCACCACCAGCCTCATTCCACAGCAGCGTGAGCATATAGAACGTGAAGAGGGGTTATCTCGTGCTAGTCCTGAGCCAAAGATGATGACCCCGAAGTTACGAACTACAAGATAGGTAAACGGGTCAGAGGTGCCCAGGGATGAATCCCCAAGGGAAACCCTCTGATGCCTAAGTTAGTAGAGCCATGATGCAGGGAGTAAGATGAGATGAGGGCGCGAGATTCCTCTCCACCAAGTAGTG
>JANBPO010002091.1:0-24999 GCA_024336825.1 Amorphophallus titanum | reverse complement strand
CCGACCCTATCGGGTGACCACCATTCTCTTTTCCCAACCCTACCGAGTGTCTATCAGTTTCTTTCCCCGACCCTATCGGGTGATTCCTATTCTTCTTCTCCGACCATGTCAGATGATCACTCCTCTTCTCCCTTATCTTTGTCACAATCTTCTCATGGTTTGCCTATTCCTTCTATTTCACCTTTTCGGAGTTCTCACCCTTTTTCTTGTTATTTTCGAGGCTTTAGTCCACCTTGATCTCACCTGATCTTTGTTTATTCTATATCTGGTTCCTTGTTACCAGGGTCTCTGTGCCTTAATGAGGGAGTTCTAGCTCTCATCTTTCTTCCTTTTTATCCCTTCTTCGTCCAGTTTGATGTCTGCCGCTCCTCCGTGTAGAGGAATCTTCAAGTCCTTGTTATCCTCTCCATTTTTGTCCTATCAAGTAAGGAATATCAAGCTTACGCTACGTGAAGTTCACTGGTCCAAATTGCTTCAGGACGCTGGTTTTCACTCCGTGGTTACAAGGTATCTTTATTTTGTGCAAGAAACATGCTTTCATTTCTATTATTTTTATCATTTCATGCACATGGTTATGATGTTGGTTCCTTAAAATATGGTTGAGTGACTTTAGGCCTTAGTTAGTTTGCTTAGTCAAAAGGAGTCGCTTCTACAGCACCTTAGCCTGGTGATAGCTCCGTACTAGGAGGCTAGTTTCTTTCCCCAATTGTTATGGGTTGTCTTGAGTTTGGATTTTTCACACACTTCATGGCGAGCCATAGTCGATCTCCTCTCGAGCACACCGTTGCTGCTTTGGCCATACCATGGGTATACATGAAGGCATTTTCTTTTCTCTACTCAGCCAAGTGTAGGGGCAAGAGATGGATGGATGAAATAAACAACGTAGGCATTCCCCAATACGAGAGGGGTTTCAAATAGGGGCAGTCTTAGAAAAAGAAAGGAATGAAAAACACCATGAAAAATATCACTGATCCCAGTAACCGGGCCTGCTTCTCCTAAGGCAAGAGTTGAGGTTCGTGTAAAACGTGTTGAGTCTAAGAGATGGTGCAAACCCGATTCAGAGGGGGGGTAAATGAATCTCCCCTATAAAAATACCTAATTAAAACTATAACTAGACAATGTTTCGGAATAAAACTCTCAGATGGCTTGAACAAATTAAATGCTCTCCAGTAACAACTAGAAGATTAGATAGACTGAGCTTCTGATCAACTCTATGTAAACTAGAGGGATGACTAAGTTCATATATTACATATTACCCTCTCAAGACCAGTATCAAATGCACGGTGTGCAAGTAAATTCCTATCTAGACAGAAGATTTAGAATTATGTGATTGAGCCTAAGCATACATCTATCGAATTAAGGAGCAAGCAATCAAACCACTGCACAGATGATTTTTAGATGGTTCAGTCTGCAGCCTGCAGACCTACGTCCATCCCCCACTCTAACCAGAGTGAGGCTTCCCTTGCTCCAAGCAAGAACAAGCAGACTCAGTCTGCAAACAAACGCTGCCTAACAGCTTGCCCTGAGGGAGACAAATCCCTCGACACTGATCCTGCAACCCACAGGATCTGAACCCTGACCTTGCAACCCACAAGATCAGAAATCGGAGGACCAATCCTCCCTTCCTCCAAACCAGAGGGGAACCAGAGATAAGTCTCCCTTCTTCTACTATCGCAGAAGGGACGTGAACAGCAAATCACTGCACACCAAAATCCAGAGGATTAGATCCTCTCTTCCTCTAAATCCACAGAGGGAAATCGTGAGTGACACCCAGTCACTCACAACCGGAGACCCAAGTCTTCCTTCTCCTGAAACACATAGGAGGAACCCGATAACCAAAGCAGGGAACCGGAAAACACTAATGGAAATAGAAACGAACAAAATGAAATACAAAGAAGGAAAGAAAAAATAGATATGGCTCTACTTCAAATTTTTGTGCACGCCTCTCTCTCTCCCATTTTCTCTCCTCTCTCAGCCTTCCAGCTCTGGCTGCAGATGGAGGAGGCTCGTGGGCGAGGTGGCGACGGCGTGGGGATGATCAGATGCGCGATGGGATGAGGATCGGATCGGTTTTGGTGCGATCCCGAACGATGGATTCAAAGTCGGCGTGGTTCATGTTTTACGATTTTCAGCATGGATTAGTCGCTTCGGCGAGCGGTTTCTTCGGTGGAGGTAGGATGATGGACCGCCTACCTTTCCAGCACCGTTCCTCACAATTTTATGCTCTACAGTGCGAGAACGAGCGAGTTTAGGCTCGTTGTGGTTTTTGGGAGTTCGTAGGCTTCGTCAAAAAATAGTGACAATTTTCAGATCGGTTAGTACCGTTCGACTCTCTGGAATGTCTGCATTCCATTGATACTAGTTTCGTGTCAATTGACGGTCATTCGGGACCGTTAGGAGCCCGGGAAGTCCAGTTACTCCATTTGGGTTAATTCCGTAGAATTGCCCGTTTCTCGCTGTTTCTCAGCCGATCTGACTCCCGTTGGAGTCTATGTGTTGTGTATGGCTATCACCATTGTATCCCCTTCGTTTCGGAATGAACGGGGTGTGAAAAGGCCACGATCGGGACGATCCCACATTTTGCTCGTCGTAACGCCTTCGCAGTTCAACGGAAACTGCTCAAGGCACATGGGCGGCTGGTTTCAGACCGTTTAACGTGTCTCTGTTCCAGGTTGAGTGGTCAGTCGATAGACCACTCTGGGGCTTGAGCATCCAAAAGTGGTCGACCCATCCCTCTGTGAGCGGCTGGTCCTCAGCCATTCAGCTATCCCATTGGGTTAAGCGACTAGGTCCTGACCGCTTATCCTAATTGACCTTTGGTCAGTAATTTTGAGTCGATTCAGATAGGCGGTTTGGTCAAAACCATTCTGACTGACACTGTAGTAGGTTGGTTGGCTTGAGCGACTACTCCTTAACTACTCCAGCCTTTAGGTGCCCCAACCCTAACCGTCCATCCATTTTAGTGTCTAGGAGTCAGTTCTCTTGAGTGGTTGGCCCCCAACCGTTCATCCCCCTTGAATGGTCCGTTATAGACCATTCATCCCTCTCTGGATGGCCTCCATTTGGACCCTTCATTTCACTGAGCGGCCTTCTTCTGACCGCCTAGTGAGTCTTATCCGTTGTCTTATCCATTGGTTGCGATGGCATGTCTCGTGACTATCTATCTTAGGTACGTGTCCTAAGGTGGTGTCTGAGTGTCGTTTCCTGACGTTCTGGTTTCCGTATATATTGGCTTGACCTTATAGTTTACCCATTGTACCATGGATGTCTCTTGATGTCCTATGAGGGCTATGACCATGATATAAGGTAGCTAGGAGTGTTCTTGCTGTGGGCAATCTCCTGTACTGCTTTTAATGTCATTGTCTGGTTCTGGTCAACCCGGTGTGACCCAGTGGTTGACAGGCGACCTCGTGAGTGTCTCGGCGGTTCTGTCCAGTTTGAGACATGGTTCTGGATTTCGTGAGGTATCATCTTACCTCGTTCTACGTATCTAGGTGTGCTGAGGGTTCTCGATGTTCCCTTAGGTCTCCGTGAGTCGTTTCTTATGGTGAGTCATTTTCTTTGGCTTGGGATTAGACCGATTGGCAGCTTGTTCCACTTTGTATGATGATCTTGACTCTGAGTCGTGAGACTCAAGGATCATTGTAGTTTCAGGTCTAGTTACATTGTCCCGAGTCTGTTGACAATTTTCTGCACTGTCATTGGTGCTTCGTAGTATGTGTGATTGTGTTTCTTTACCTGTCTGTACTTGTGGACGTCAAAAAATGATGACAAGGCTCCCACGGCATCCGCGGCACTCGCGCCTACGTGCGAGTCGAAGGCGGGAAGGCCGAATAAACCCATACCGGAGATATCGAACTCCATAAGAATCACTACCCATTTTCCTAGACGGCCCTAGAGCACCAGTTGGGACAATATGTATTTGAGAGGATCTACTTGAATATTAATTTTATTTCATGGGACAACATGTAGTGCTGGAGCTTTTTAACAGTGAAGACCAGGGCCAGGTAGGTCTTCTCAATAAATGTATACTTCTCTTCATCCCTCACCAACCTCCAGTTGAGATAATACTGGGCCTGCTCTTTTCCTTCTTCATTATTTTGGGCCATCATTGCACCCAACGAGCAGTGCGTAGCCGCTATATATAATATCAGTGGCCTTCCATGTATGGGTGCCCCAAGCACAGGAGGGGTCTTCAGGTAATCCTTCAGTTTCTCGAGGGCGGTCTGACATTCTTCATCCCAGTAAAAGGGCACATCTTTCATCATCAGCTTGTGAAAAGGATGACACAGCCCCGATAAGTTAGAGATGAACCGGCGGATGTAGGCTAGATGGCCTTGCAGAGATTGCAGCTCGGTGAGGTTCCTTGGAGGAGGTAATTCTTATATTACTTTTATTTTGTCTGGATCTATTTCAATTCCTCTATATCTGATAATGAACATGAGAAATTTCCCACTAGACACCCCAAAGGCTCATTTCATTGGATTCATCTTCAACTCATACTGTCGAAGCCTTTGGAATATCACCCGTAGGTCTTGTAGAAGGTCCTCCCTTTTTCTGGTCTTGACCACAAGATCATCAATGTAGCATTCCACTTTCTTGTAAAGTAGATCATCAAAGATTCTTGTCATGGCTCTTTGATATGTGGCACCGACGTTCTTAAGACCGAACGGCATTCTCTTGTAATGGAAGATGCCTTTGGGAGTTCGAAAGGCTGTGCGGACCCTGTCCTACTCAGCGATCCATATTTGATTGTAGCCGGATAACCCATCCATAAATGTCAGAACCACGTGGCTAATAGTAGCATCTATTATTACTTCAGTGATTGGCACTGGGAAATCATCTTTCGGATATACCTTATTGAGGTCCCAGAAATCAACACATATTCTTATCTATCCATTTTTCTTCTTCACGGGCACTATGTTAGCCAACCACGTGGTGTACTGATTCTCTTCCATGAAGCCGACATCAATGAGCTTGACTACCTCTTTGTTTATCTGATCAATCAGCTTTGGTCGCATGCATTGGGGAGACTGTTTCACTGGCTCTACCCTTGGATCTATTGCCAGCATGTGCTATGCCACATCGGGACTTAACCCGGGCATCTCTTAATTTGTAGGCCCAGGTAAAACAATCTTGAAACTCTTTTAGCAATTGTAGGTATTGCTCTCGCTCCTCATGAGAGAGTAAAGCAGTAAGAAAAGTGGGTCGCGGATCATCCTCGCTCCCTAGCTTTACTTCTATTAGTTCATCAACGGTGGCTTGACCTCCGTCTTCAATTTCTAGCGGCGCTGATTGTAAGTCAACAAAATCTTCAATATCATCTTGTTAAGCCTCCAAGACTTCCACTTTTTCTTCATGTGAGGCCCAGTTCAGTGTTGAGATGTTAGGCCATCCTAATAGCAAAGCTCCACTTTGAGCTATATAAGTTGGAGGAGGTGACAGTTGGCTCTCATTAGCTTCATTCCTTGAGTGATGAAGAGCCTGTCTCTACTGGGCGCCATTGGTCACCTCGTTCTCTTCAACTTTGCTATGGGATATCAGGCCTTTTATTGCCAGATTACTGTCATCTTCACTTTCTTATTCTGGTGCCCCCATTGGCGAGCTCAGCTCCTAGGTGCATATCAGTGTCTGCTCTTCTGTATACCATTCTTGCTGTTGCAGGGCTCGGCACTCTTCGAGGATGCGCTCGAATTCGAGGCGTTCCCTTTCCTCCTCGGGGTCTTGGATTTCTTCATTTATGTCTTCATCAAACCTGATCTCGGCTTGAGTATGTATACCTCGTCAAGTCGCAGGAGTGGGAGGCCTCCAACGGATGGATGCGTGGAGGTTTCCCTTCCACATGGTGAGACATTAAGCCTCCCCTCCGGGCCGAGGATCGGTGAAAATTGAAAGCCGTCGAGCGGTATCCTTTGGTTGATGCAGACTTGGCTCTGACTCCGGCGCTGCTTCGGGAGCTGGGATTGTGTCCCCCATTGCCACAGGGTACGGGTTTTGTTCCTTCCACGGGTCACTTTCTTACGAAGTACGCTTAATCGAACTCTGTCTTGCTTTCAGGGGTGCTCGAACCTCGGGGTTGGACCTCTAAGATCATCGAATTGCCGCGGAACGTTCCTTGCCTCATTGATCACGTGATCTCGGGGACTGGCCAGGTGTCAGTCATCCCCCCCCCCCCAGTCGAGGCGGTGTTTGCCCCGGGAAGGTTGCAGCTTGTGATTCCTACTGGAGTTCCCTTAGTGCGCTCATCGACTGTGTCTGCTACGGGCGGGGGCAGGTCTTAGCCCTCCGAGGGACTCTATTGAAGAAGTCAGTGGTGCCGTTGGTGAGGGCTCTGGCATGGCTGGCGGCAGTCGTGTAGCCCTGACTGACGATGAACTGGCAGTTATGGATGCTCGTCGCCAATCGAGGAAGCATCTGAGGACTTCTCCCCCTGCTCGGCGCTGCGCTCCGCCTGCGCCGGTGTCTGGGCGGCCCTCTTTCGAGGCTCTGCCGCCTCCGGTGGTCAGTGAATCGGTGGTCGTCCCCCCTACTCTGGTACCTTCGGTGCAGGGGTGTGACAAGGGCAAGGCTCCTACGGTCGGCGCGGAGGCGTCTCTACGACGTAGCCCGCCGTCACCTCCTCAGGATCCGTCATCTGAGTTGTCCGAGATCTGCATCGCAGTCAACCTTATGGGAAGGAGCGCCGACTGGCATAAGCCCTTGGGCTAGTCTGGCCCTGAGGTCGAGGATGAATTGGTGGCGACAACTGCCAAGAGCGTCTACCTGGTCGCGGGCACCTTCAGGCTGTGGAGGCATCATTTCTGGGGTCTCGCTCAGAAGCTGGAGTCTAGCCGGGCATCTCAGGCGGAGTCAGAGAAACACTTGAGGGAGACTGAGTTGGCCCTGAACGAGCTCCGCGAGCAATTCTTCCAGAAGGGTCTGGCCCTCTCCGGCATAGAGCGTGACCGAGACGCCTTCCGCGAGCGGGCGGATGCTACCGAGGGGCGAGCAGGTGCTGCCGAGAAACAAGCGACTGAGCTGGGGGAGCAGCCCCAGGTTGCAGAGGCTTGTGCTTGGGAGATCGAGGCCGAGCTAGCCAGGTTACGCTTCTCATTGTCGACGGCGGGTGAGGAAGCGGTGGAATGCTTCCGCTCTTCTGCGACCTACCGGGAGGAGCTGACGGAGGTGGCCCTAGAGTTCTACGGGCCAGCTCGTGACCGAGGCTTTCGGGAGGGTTGGAGTGCTACCGTGATGGCTACCGCGGCAAGTCTAGGGTGTGAGGCCCCGGTCCTACCTCCCCCCTTGCCGCCCTACGACCCAGAGGCTGCTCCGGATGAGGAGGAGGCTGCTGCAGATGAGGAGGAGGCTGCTGAAGCTGAAGCTGGGGCGCAGGCGCCGATGTCGGGCACGGGAGAGCACACTCCCGTGAACACCTCAGCGGCAGAAGCCCAGGTAGTGGAGCTGGACGGGGACTCTCCTCCGGTCGGTGCCGTTGACGTGCGTGACCCCAGCATGCTCGGGGCACATGACCATGTATCTTGGGCGGATCCTTAGAAGGATGCCCATATTTGCTTGTGTTTTCTTTTCATTTTCCTCTGTTTCTGCCCAGGGGCAGTCTTCTCTGTGTAACCCTCTATCTTGAAAATAGAAAGTCTTCTTTTCCTTAATGAAATCTTGACAAAAATCTCTTGCGTGTATCTTCCCGCCTCTTGAGCTAAGGCACTTAAGGAGTGGTCTGGAGAAAGACCTTCGGTATAGGGCATCGTCCAACATGACAAAACATCGGGCTTGATACTTCATTCTCTGAGCTTCCCAAGGGTCGGGGGGCTCCTGAAAGTCTCGTAGCCAGGATATGTAAGGGGTCCATCAGTCACTCGGGGTAGCCGAGTCAACGATCATGAGTTTGGACTCGATGCTCAGTTGTTCTAGCTCTTCGAGGAAGACCGAGTGAGTACCTTCCGAGCAGAGGGAGGAGGCCGGGCGAGAGAGGGCGTCCGCACGGGAGTTTTCCTCCCGAGCTATCTGGACCATCTCAAAGCTCTCGAATAGTTGGGCTAACCCTCAGACCATTTGAAGGTACTTAATCATCGGGGCTTCCCAAGCTTTGTAATCACAGTTGACCTGGCTAGCGACTAGCTGGGAGTTAGTATGGATTCTAACTCCCTCGGCCCCTAGTCGTCGGGCCATCCTGGCCCCCGAAATGAGGGCTTCATACTCGGAGGCGTTATTGGGCCTGGAAGTTAAACTTCAAGGCATACTATAACCCAGCTCCTTCGGGCGACTTGAGGAGGACACCAGCACCACTACCAGCCAAGTTGGATGATCCATCCACCAACAAGTCCCAGATGGGTCCTCATGCGGACTAAGGTTCTTCCTCGAGCGGGACCGTGCTCTCTGTAATGAAGTCCGCCAGGGCCAGTCCCATGATGGTCACACGGGGGCGGTAAGAGATGTCGTAGGCCCCGAGCATGATGGTCCATTTGACGAGGAGCCCCGAGGATTCGAGATGAGAGAGGATCTTCTTCAAGGGTTGGCCGGTCAATACGACAATGGAATGACCATGGAAGTAAGGTCGGACGTGCTTGGCTGAGGTAACCAGTGCTAGCATGAGTTTCTCAGTTGCAGGGTACCTCCTTTCAGCCTCGTTGAGCACCTTGATGGTGTAATAGACTGGCCTCGCGATTCCCGCGTCATTTCAGACTACAACCAAACTTACAGTGGAAGGGGTCGCTGAGAGATACAGGTGAAATGCTTCACCCGAAACCAGCTTTGATGGTACCGGGGGTGAGTTCAGGAACTCCTTGAGCTCCTCAAAAGCCTTCTGACATTCCTCATCCCAGGCGAACGTAGCAGATGCCATTTTGGGTCCCCTTAACAATTTGAAGAAGGGTAGGCATCGTTCGGCCACCCGAGAGAGGAAGCGGTTGAGTGCGGCGATGTGCCCAGTAAGACGCTGGACGTCTTTGATGCAAGTGGGTGGCCGCATGTCCAGGATGGCCTGGACCTTGTTGGGGTTCACCTCAATCTCGCACCGAGTCACCAGGAAGTCGAGGAATTTCCCTGATCTGACTCCGAAGGCGCACTTGGCGGGCTAGAGCTTCATGTTGTACTTGAGGAGGGTGCCGAAGTTCTCGACCAGGTTGGTAAGATGATCCTCAGCCTTCGGCATCTTGACGAGCATGTCATCGATGTAGGCCTCAATATTCCAATCGAGTTGTCCCTCGAATATTTGGTTGACCAGCCTTTGATATGTTGCCCTGACATTCTTCAACCCAAAAGGCATCCGGGTATAGCAGTGCACGCCGAAGTCGGTGATGAAAGCGATCTTCTCAATATCCTCTAGGTCCATCCAGATCTGGTGGTAGCCAGAATAGGCATCTAGGAAGCTGAGCAGCTCGTAGCTAGAGGTTGAATCAACGAGCTAGTCGATGCTCGGCAGCGAGTAACCGTCCTTCGGTGTGGCCTTGTTGAGATCGGTGAAGTCCACGCACATTCGCCACTTTCCCGAAGCTTTAGGTACGAGAACGACATTGGCGAGCCATGTTGGGTAGAGGATTGAACGGAAGAGACCAGTCTCCTTCCCCTTGGCGAGTTGCTCCTTGATGATCATCTGTTTCTCTGGGGCATGCTTTCTCCATTAACCGGGCTAAGGAGGACTTGTGGCCCAGATGGAATAGCCTAACAAGCTGAAGCCACTTTCAATCAAAGGATGTGAGCCTTTTATACCATGTGCCTTGGGTACTAGCTTCAGTTCTTACAGATCTTCCTGCAGCCAGTGTATATGTCGTGGATGATTTGGGTTTGGACCTGAAGGTTATTTTCTAGTCTAGCATGCAGCACAGGGTACTCATCAAAACCACTGCCTATCTCTTGGTGGCAGTTAAGGAAATTTTGATCATTTTCATCATTGTAAGGTATTCCTCAGTTGATTCAAGCTTAGCTCAATCTCACTTGTACTCTTAGGAGTGTGTGGTCTGCATCCAAAGTTGGGATAGTTGAACCGTCAATTTCAATTCAGATTTATTAGCAATGACATGGAAAGTTCCCTTAACAACCAATATCCCCTTAAAAGGGTCTAGACATGAAGCATGACTCAGATGCGGACCCAAACACTGAGTCCATATGATGAATGTGGTTGCACCCCCTTAATGTGTGCATGAATGCGAGATGGTTAATGAAATTCTAATGCCATATGTAGTTATGGATGTGATGAAGACAAAACATGGATATGATGAATGCAAGTGAGTTGCAGTACATTATGGCAAAAATTCACAAGGATGAACTTCGAAATGACAGGATGTGAAAACTTATGACACATATGACAAACTCAATGTGTGTAGTGGAAGTGTAATTGAAGGTTTCCAAACTCAATATGCTATGTGACAATTTGCATGCATAAGGATATGCAACTTACTATGAGTGAAATGAATGTTCAGACATATGCATGATCACATGACTATATGACACAAAATGAATCAAAACATGACACAATTACTGGAGAGAGTAGGAGAGATATCACCTGAGTTTTCAAATTTTAGTTTTTTATTTTTCTTTTAACCTTACATGGGTCACCTAACTCGTGTGCCTTACCTTTTTTGTGAAAATTGATTTCTTACTTTTCATTCCCATGGCACACCTGCAAAATAGATTTCTCAATTTGCATTCTTAGGTACCCAAATCATCTTGGGTCCTTGTGGGTTAGAAGGAAAATTGGCATGTGGTTTCCATCTTTTGACAGCATTCAATTCATCACTTTTCTTTAGAAAATAATCATGCTTAACATTTCCAAATTTGCCAAAGTGATGAGGGGAAACACGTGGCATTACATTCCTCCTTCTCATGAGCTCTACTGGTTTGTGTGTGTGAACATGACTTGTTGAGTAAAAACTCTTTTTCTTCATGAGTAACCAGTAGTGTGACTTTGTGTGACCTCTTTTACCACAGTGATTGTAATACATGGAAGGTTTTGTGGCAGATGATTACTTTGGATTTTTCAAACCAGCTTAGTTTCTACATGCTCTCAAATCATCATTTTTCATAATGAAACAATCATGCATCATGTGTCTAATTTTTTCACAATAAATACAAGAAGCATTTCTTTTCTTGGATGCATGGGATTTCACATGAGTGTTTTTAGCATGCAAATTAATTTTTTGATTTTTATTTTCTTTTTGAATCTTTTAGACATTCACACTATTTTTCAGATTTGATTGGGTTCTTGATACAGTGGGTTGCTGGGAGTCAGATTTAGACGTGCTGGGTGTACATGTGGCATGAACAAATGAGGTGTGTAATTTACTTTCAAATTTCTTTTTGTTCACAGGATTGAACCCCAGCCCTTCTCTTTGAAAGTTCACTTTTATGCCCAGCAATTTGTCGAGTTTGTTTTGACCATCCACAAATCTAGATAATGAATTATGTAGGTCCTAAATTTCACTTTCTAGAGATGTGATGTGCAAATGAGTGTTGGTGAGCTCTTCTTCACAAGAGGCAAGACCGACATTCAACACGACATTAGTGTTCCTAAGACATTCAACTTCTTCTTTTATTTCATTCACAAGGATCCGAAAACTCAATAAAGATCCAGTAGGACCCAATAAAAATCTGCCAGAGATCTAGGGTATTACAGTCCTCCCCTCCTTTAAGAAATTTCATCCTCAAAATTTAAGAATCGATAAGGGTAAGGTAGAGAAGAACAACCCGACAATTATAGACACAAAATACGAGAAATAGAGTTCAGAGGAACAACGTCAGGCTATTGTCATGGATACACGATCAGGAGTGAGCACGACCACAAGTGAACACAGTCCGACACCTCTGAAACAAGGCAATGTCGCTTACGTCTCGCAAGGCAAGAGACACGACTGCCATAGTAAACAACACCAAAATGAATCGACAGAAGCGACAGGCACAACAAACATTAGCTTACACAAGGAAGTTAGTCCTCTCAGCTGACAACCTGACGACATCATCAGCTCCAGTGCCAAAGGAGATAGGGAACACTAGGCACACAGGACGCCAATGACGATTACATTGAGGAACGACAGCAAAATCAACAACATTGGACCACACACAACATTAAGTCAGTCCTCACTCAGATATCACATCTGATCGAGTTGCAAGCTACTCCACCAGAAAAAGGAGCATAGCAAACTATTGACAAGATAATGGTCCAACACATAAACACAGAGTCATACGAAAATGACACTTACAAAAATAACAGCCAATGACAACAACACCTGTAGGATTCTGGCTTCGTACAGCACACAGCAACATGGACCATACTGCAAGTAGGGCCGTATCAAGACACGCGGTAGCTGAGCACATGATTATAGGGAGCGAGTCATGCATCAGGCCGTTTACCAAGGAAAGACCCACAACAATTAAAAATCGATGACAAAATGACAAGAGGTACCACAATCTCGGGGAATGCATCGCAAGGATTATGAACACGCCTCGAGAGCACAACACCCACTAGAAGGAATGTAGAGTAGAGGGTACTTTATCAGTAGGGAAGCTGATGATTTCCCCAACACACGCAAATGCCATGCCAAAACCAGAGAAATAACTGACAACGGCACGGTCACGACAATGTCTAGGCACATGTAGCTAAGATGGAGTCACATCGAGAAGAAGTAATTCTCTCGACTAGCCAGAATTGTATGAGAAGATCCTCAGCTTGTGGGTCATCAGCCCACACACTTCCGCTGCGCACTCAACAGTGCACGAAGACATCTGAAAGAACCTCGGCCTTCGCATCTCAGTACACACTAGGCGTCATTGCAATCCCAGAAAATCATAATGTAACACGCCTCGAGCACTGATCCAGTGAGCAACCGAATAGAAAAAGCCTAAGTGCAACAGAGAAGAGCACCAGTTTCAGCGCAAAGCCCAAAGAAAAGCACTAATCTCGGCTTACCTTTGCGTCCTGCAAATGACAAATGAGCCTCACATCACATCGACCGTTGGACATGGCACGATGAAAATACGGTACATAATAGCTCTCGACATAGAAATTAGGTCCAAAGCTATTCAACCATAAAACAAGGAGATGATCAGGCTCAAATAAAGTTGTTCACACTTGAGCAGACACAGGACAAGGCGGTACTGAAATGGCAATTCCAAGGCCAACCCCACAAGGAGACCCACCAAACAACATGGGAAGCATCGAGCTTAGTAACAGAAGCTCACCAAGAAGGGAAGAGTCTAGTTCGCTCGAACAGCTTCTCAGCCAAATTGGTCCAATCGAGCACTTCAACTTTAACAGAAGCGAAACACGTCAGGAGCAGACCAGATTTAAGCTGGGACGACCAACATATCGTAATAATATGGACGGCCATCACCACAACTCAAATGGTCAACAGCAACCTGAGCAATTGACAGAAAAATCGAATACTAGCAAATCCCGACCAAAAAGGGAAATGCCAACAGGGACAACACTAAGAAATCCTTACGCAGCACGAACAGCACAAAAGATGATTGGACCCCTTGGTCGCCTCAAGTGCCTCTTGTCTGTGACTTGTAGATGGCAACTTGGCAAGGCGATTAAAACATTGTTAATGCTTAGCAAATTCAACAGCATCCACTTCTCATCTGCCGATAACCCTTATTAATCGAGCCTCAATTATAAAACCGCTCCCTTAGAGTGCATTAATTTGGTAAATAAATCAAATTTCACTTCAATTGTGAGCATTCTGCGACACATCTCACAAGTCATGGGACAAAGGATACTTGGATGCTTTCCGGAGTGTATGGACCTCATAGCTACAGGGGTAGACAGAATCTGTGGCAGGCACTCAACACGTGCCTAGATGCTCTTAATTTGCACTGGTGTATTGCTTGGGATTTTAATGAAGTGAGGAAGTTTGACGAGAGGAATAAGGGTCACAAAATTACAGTGGGTATGATTCAGTTTAATAACTGGATTGAAGAGATAGCAGTCATTGAGTTGCCCGTCAATAACCTCAACTTGAAATGGTTAATTCCAAAATGCCCCCTTCCATGCGGAAAACTAGTAATGTGATCATGGATGTTAAGTGGAGCTCTTTATTTCCAAAGACAACAATATAGGTGGGCGTTCGGTGGCATTCCTCAGTTGCTCGTGGTTAGAGCAGACAGCTTTCATCTATAACAGGCACACCCATTGAAAGGTCATTTCTATGCAAAACATGGATATTAACATTCCATCATCTTCTGCTTACTAATAAGTCGGAAGTCTATCTCCACAACTTGGAGAACCGATTTTCCTAAAAATATTCTCTTCATATACAGGGTTAAGGTGTCTACACAAGGAACCAATCGTCTTATCGGCCATGGCAAAACATTTAATAGCAAAACAAGAACACATTCGAAGGAAGAAAAATAACGAACAAACAAACATCAACGATCAACCTGCCTAATAATGACCAGACGAGAAGATTGTAGTGTGGTGTTCAAAACTGACCCGTGTATTATTTACCTGGCAAGCCGGAGGTCCCGGGCCACGTCCAAAGAGACAAAGCAGAGCTTCTCCTTGGCGTCATCGATGATGAAGGTCTCGTCCATGACGTTGACGGAGCGGTAGGAGACGAGTTCCTTGAGGTAGTTGGTGAGGGCCTTGCCGCCCAGGTCCAGCCGCTTCACCCCGTAGTTGAGGGTGAAGTTCTGCAGCACGGGGGCGGCGTGGGTGAAGGAGAAGCCGCAGTCCACCACGAGACTGCACTGCGCCGCTGCGAGGTCGGGGCGCCGGCTGGCCTCGTAGAGGTGGACCAGCGAGGGGGAGTCGGCGACATAGAGGGACCGGAAGCCCAACTCCTCGAAGACGAGCTCGTCGGTGGCGCGCTGGATGGACGGGAGGTTGAAGAGGGGCTCGACGAGGAGGAGGGCGGAGTGGGCGGGGTCGGCGTGGAGGAGGCCCCGGAGCACCCGATCCCACACCTCCCGCTGGAGGTCGACGTTGACAAGGTAGCCTCGGTCGAAGGGGCGGCGCAGGGCCATGGAGGCGACGTCCGCGTCGGGGGCGATGAGCTGGTCGGCCACCAGCCACCGCTTGCCGCCGGCGCCGGAGGGGCGGCCGAGGCAATTGGGAACCACTGCCACGGGGTCCCTGTCGCCGCCGAAGCCGGCCTTGCACAGCCCACCGCCGTTGTCGAGGACGACCACCCCCCCCGACGACGATGCCATCGCGAGCCACCGCTCTACCCCTCGTCGTCCGTCCTTGCCCGCTCGCTCTCCCTCTCTCTCTGCTCCCGCTTCCTCTTCGGTTCGAAGAAAAACTCAGTTGCTCGAAGTTCGAAGTCGGAAAATTACTCTGGATCGGGTTAGTGAGATTTGTAATTCAGCAATTAATATATTTCACATGATGAATTACAATTCACTTCATTATTAGTTGAGTTCGTCCGTTATTTAGTGAGAATAATAATTTATTCTGGAGGTGCCACTTGTCTGAGAGCTTCTACCACAAGTCTTCTTCCATCAACAAAAAGTGGCATCCCGTTCGGCATTCGGAAGAACATTTTCTTAATTTTCTCCCTCAGGTGCTCTGTTCTGACCGTTCCTGGACTGAACAGACCCCCGCCCACCTTTCTGGCTGCTCCAGTCATCTCCGATCACTGTCGGCATTCCCACTAGTGCCATTTTGAAGAGGACTCGACGACGACTCCAACGACTCTAGCCTCGCTCAAATCCAAGTCTGGCAGCGCTTGTGGCGGCCTCTTCTTCCTGCTGCTGAGTACCTCTGCTGACTGAACCAGAAACCCAGGGCCCTGCTTGTGACCAGACCCCGATGGGATCCAGTGACCAGAGAATTCTGCAAAAATCAGGCATCATGCTGATCCCGTTATGAAGACCCTCCTACTAGTTTCGTCTCCGGCAAAAATCGTGAGTGGCTGCAGCAGTAACAACTCCGACTCCCTGTCCCCCATTCCTGAAGGCAGACAGAATCGACATCGCTCACCGGTTTGGTTTCATTTAAGCTCTCCCCTACCCCGCCTAGCTGGCTTAGCACCCCTCCCTGCGAGGAGGTAGTTTTGATTGTAATTCAAGTTAATCCCCATCCCGAGATCCCCCTCCTGCATGAGGTATAGTGAGTGTATTAGCAGGTCGCCATCCGAAGCTACATCGATGCAACATGCGGGTACGTACCCACGCCTCTCCACTCGCCTTCATCTCCGGCCAGGATCGCCATCTTCACGCTGAATAGGTGAGCTTCGGAACACTTCTCTTTGCTGGTTTCCTTCGCTTAATTAGTATTGCATCTTAGTGCCGTCGGTGGTAAGAGAGTGCCCGGTCCGTAATCTACCTAATCGAGTGCCACCGCGGAGCGAGTTGTGAGAGTGGCCCTACACCCCACGCCCTCAGCGTGCTGGCCGCCCGTCGAATCGGGCATCCCAGATCCTTAGGGGTTCAGCCCCAAGCTAGCCAAACCACTGGAATCTCAAGGTCTAACTTTGGACCCTCTCCACCATCGCCGGTCCACCTACGGACCCAGGTGTGCACGACGCGGGTGAACCCACTTGAGTGAGTCCACCGTTCCGTTCGTGCTTGCTTGCTAGGTCCAAGGAGGGTGTGTCACATCAGACCCCCCTCTCCCAGAACTTGAGAAATCAAGTCCGTGCACAAAATGAGGTCCATGCGTGTTTTTGGCTCAAGTCCATGCACGTTTCTTCAAATAAAGTCTGTGCAGTTTTTCAAAGTCCATATACATTTCATCAAACGAAGTCCATGCAGCTTTCAAAGTCCGGGCAGCTTTCGAAGTCCATGCACGTTTCTTCAAAATGAAGTCCGTGCAGTTTTTTGAAGTCCATACACATTTTCACAAGTCCGCACACTTTCTTAAGTCCGTGCAGGTTTTTCAAAAGCAAGTCCGTGCAGGTTTTTCAAAAGCAAGTCCGTGCAGGTTTTGGCTTGCACGAACTAAAGTCCCTGCATATGTAAATCCATGCATGATTTCCAAAGTCCATGCATATTTTCCAAAACAAAGTCCATGCATGTTTTCCAAAGTCCGTGCATGTTTTCCAAAACAAAGTCTGTGCATGTTTTCTAAAGTTCATACATATAAGTCTGTGCATGTTTTGCCTTGGACGGATCATAAGTCCATGCATGTTCGCATTTGCTCATCCAAGTCCGTGCACGTTGAACATAAGTCCGTGCATGTTCTCATTTGCACGAATGAAGTCCATGAATGTTGAACATAAGTCTGTGCATATTCTCATTTGCACGAATGAAGTCCGTGCACATTCACGAAACTAAGTCCGTGCATGTCGGGGGTCGACCCCAAGGGTCGACCCATTTTTCCCAGAAGCTTGAAACTTGCTACCTTGGTCTTTCCTGCCTCCGAGGGTCGACCCACACGAGAGTGAGCCGACCACCCAAGACTCAACGCCGATTTCTCAACCGTGCAGATCGACCCGTTTCCCTCGCCGGGGGCGGCCGTGAGCGAGTGCTTCTTATTTTGGGGCATCTTTGTCCCTTTGGGAACCACGTTAGGTGATGACTTGGTCGTATAGTTGCTGCTCGCGTGGTCAAGTGAGTCGTGTCATCGTGTCTAGGTTCTAGGAACGTGTCCACTTATCGAGTCTCACCATCAAGATTGCAAGCCTTAAAGTAGAGATTTCTTGTGAGCTACAAATTCTGGGTTTATTCCTAGTTATAGGGCTATGATTTTAGTCCTACTGCATTAGGATTAAGGTTTGGTAGCCTCAATGTAAGTTAGGATGAGTTTTAATATAGATTTGGGACCTTTATCCACAGGTTGGGACTCTCACGGAGAGTCTCGCTTGGATTTATCTGAGTCTCTGCCCATGCGGTCTATCGGGCGACCGCTAGGTTTCCCCAAACGGTCGTCAAGCGCCCATTTTTCCCTTTCATTTGCCACCTTACCCCTTACCCTCTAACGGCCATGGTTAAGACCATTTTCTTCTTCTTACGGTCTTCCAAGAGACCGTTTTCCACTTTCTGTCAGGTTTTGGCCCTCTCTCTTCTTACTTGATAGTCAATCCTTTCCCGCTCTCTCCCTTCCTCTCTCTTTCTCACGTTTTCTTTATCAGTACTAGAGGTAGCTGTCAGTAAGTCAGTATTCGCATCCACTCATTTGCATTTTAATAAAAGACAAAAAGATAGCGCTTTACTATAACAAGAGTCATGTACATGTGTGTCCATAACAAAAGGAAAGGGAAAGGAAAGCACAGGTCACTCGGCCGGTCCCTCTCCCAGACCTCCACTATCATCTGTGCCCTCATGCCGTTTCTCTGGCAGGCCCATGGCTATGCTCCCCTCCTCTCGCCACTGTCTCCTCTCCGCCTCCTCATTCCTCCGCTGGCTGGAAGAGCTAGTAAGGAAGTCCGAGAACATACCGCTCCGTGTGCCACTCTGAGATGCACTCCTCTCGGGTCCTCTACCGATCATCCAGACCGTCTGCTCTATGGCCCATAGCTCGATCTTCAACTCGAAGGCCTGGCACCTCGCCTCCCTCGCCTCAGTCTGGTAGTGCTCAAGGTCCGCTACTCCTGTACGAAGCCGCTCCGCCTCTGCACGAAAATGCTCCATCTCGGCTCGTGCCTGCTCTAGCTCTACCCGAAGTCACTCTGCCTCTGCTCTGGCACGCTCTGTCTCTGTAAGTGCTATGGCCAGCTCTCTCGCCTGCATAACACATTCATCATAGTCAGGCATTTGCATCATCATAAGCATTTAAGTCAAAAGAGGGAACTCGGTTGGTTTGCTTACCCTCTCTGCGAGAGTGGCCTCGACCTCCTCGGCCCGAGCAACCACCCGAGCAAAGTCTGCGTCCCGCTCGGCTCGGCCTCCCGCAGGCTGGGAAGAAGAGGACAGAGCATCTTGTCCATGCCACTATGCTTCCCTAGCTTGCTACATTTTAGAAGTTAAAGTTAGTCAAACTCATAAGCATCTGCATAATTTAGTCTACGGTTTAGTAAAACTCACCAGAAGCTCCAGCACGCGCTGGAACTCACCCCTCTGTTGCACGGTGGAGTGGAGGAGACCCTAGAGCTCCGCTATTCATCCCTGGGGGTCTAGTTGTATATAGCAAGTCTAGGTGTCAATGCATTAGGAATCATTAGAAAGCTTAAGTTTAGAGAATCGTATCGATCATCAGGCACCGTGGAACACTTGGTCTCCGTATCTCTTGGCGTAGGTGTAACATCCCAGAGTTCAGGGTACCGATAACCCGATAATATCAAATTACCACCACCAAGGACTGGGGACGCCACCCAAGAGGCTGATGAGGCCCCTGAAGGGTTAGTGAGTTTGTCGAGGATGCATTTAGAGTCTCCCGGTGCATCACTCTTGTCCACTACCATGGCCGCCTCATACCGACCATACCTATCGGCCCTCTCCATGAGTCCAAACCTAGGGAAACCCACTACCAACACACATGGTCTCCATGGCCATGTCGAGTACCTAATGGGAGCCTTGACCTATGCCAATGAGTGGCTTGATAACCTATCGGGTCGACTCGACCAGCTAGGAGACAATAGGCCCGCCCAAAGGGCGGATGATAGAAGGACACCTCCACCACCTCCCACCTTTGATGGAACTCATTCTAATGACTATTTAGATTGGGAGGCTTCAATGGACCATTACTTCAAGTGGCGTCCCATGTCCGAGGATAGGAAGGTCTGGTTTGCCAAAATGTAACTTACCAAAAGAGCTCAAACCCATTGGTTGAAAATTGAAGGCTTAAGGATAATTAGAATGGAAGCTCCCATCACCACATGGGGGGACATGAAGGATCAACTTAGGGCTAGTTATATTTCCCCCTCCTACCTGAATCACCATAGCCCAAGGAGCACTTCGACTCCTCCACTCGGCTAACCCAAGACCCAAATCACCCAATCCCCACCGCTTCCCACCTCTCCTACCCCGACCACTACATCTACACCCTACCTCCAAGTCCTCACCACGACCATAGCGCCACAAGCCCAAGTAGACTCCGTGTCCACCCCTCCACCTAGGCCCATGTTGGCCACCACCCCGCAACCCAAAATCCCTCACCAAACCCGTACCCCACAAGCCCTGTTGGCCCCCACCACTACCCCTCCATTATCCCCTAAAAGGAATACACCTCTCAAAACCAATCAACCGAAGCCTCCTCACCCAACCCACCTTCCACTTCCAACCTCAATCCTACCCCAATCTAGGCCACCACTACTTCCACTCCCAACCCCAACCCAAGTCTGACCTTGCTCACCACCCTGGGTGCACCATGCACCGGCTATCACCAACCCACCCATCATAAACCATCCGACCCCGTTGGCCTTAGAAGTAGTGGCTCTCGCACCCAACCAAGTGGGAACGGATGCCAATCCAGACCCCCTTCCCGCCTTAGAGGAAGCCATGATCATTACGCTCGACCCCTTGGAAAAAGAGGCTGACCCAGAGCCCCTATCCACCCATGAGGAGATCAAAGTTCACACCAATAAGGACGAAGAGCCACAAATCTTCCCCACCCCACTTAGCCCGACTCCTCAAAAGCCACATGGCACCCTCACCATCAATGAGCCCATAATCTAATGGTTCAATCAGGAACCCACCCTTTCTAGCTCACCACCCCACCACTCATCCCTTGACCACCGGTCCCAAATAGTGCCCATCTGACCTCCCCATGTCACTTATCAAACCTCCTATCTTGTGGAGAATTTGGGAGAGTTACTTGATTGCCTACACTAGTAAGTCCACTTGATCGATCTGCTAGCCAGGGAGCCATCAAGGTCTAGCACCATTAGCTTCACTTGCCCCACCCTTGGCTCCATCACTACTGTCTGCACAAGAGGCCACTCAACTAGTGAGATCATCCTCCTACTCCCCATGGAGGAAGAACCTATCCTGGTCCACTCCCCTCCCATTGAGATCCCAAGTACTTTGATCGGCCAACCCACTAGAGACCTTGGCCCAAATATTGTAGAGGAGGATGACTCACCACCTCTTGAGGACCTTGATGACATAGAGTACCTCTCTCTAGGTGACCCATACCATGATCCCCTCGACCCCTTCCTATGGGAGCCTAGTTACCCATGTGACCCACCCGCCTTACTCACCCTACCCCCACCTGCCATGTTGGACCAAGCCTATCTCTTCCTAGGCTCGGGTCACACCATAGGAGCCATGACCTTGGACAACATCCACCTAGGGATTGAGGAAGTGCCCCATTCCATGACGTCCACCTTCTTAGACCCCTTCAATCCTCCTCTGTCCGCTGAGCCTCACAGCTTACTCCACTGACAAATAACTTGAAGAAAAGACAAAAGCAGAAATAATGGATTGGAAGAAACAGCAATAGAAAGTTGTAAACGATGAAGCACGAAGTGGCCCTCAAAGAGCTAACTGGCCTGGATTTGATCCACGGTCCAGTTAAAAACTCTTCAGATAACTATCTTCTTCTCCTTCTCAGCTCTCGATCTCTCACTCTCTTTCTTCTTCCTTTTCTTTGCTGCACACTCTTTCTTCCTCGAATACTCTTCTTCTCTTCACCTCACTGCTGCTCTCTTCTTCTCTTCGTCTCTCTGCTGCTCTCTTCTTCTCTTCGTCTCTCTGGATCACACAGATCTACTTCTACTCTTCTGGAATTTTTCCACGATTAAACACCATTGTCTTCTCCATAAGGAGAAGTCTTCTTTTTTATAGCAGCAGTAGAAAGGGCATGTGTCTTCTACGAATTCCAGCCCTAAAGCCTCGACACGTGGCACGATCCTGGCACAGCATCCAACCTTGGATCACGTGCCACCCTTATCTTCCATGAAATAATATCTGTCAACACAGAAACAAATATTAGTTTAGTTGAAGATATATTGATATGAGAAGTATACACGGAGTATGTTTAGACATGAAAACTGACTGCCATAGAAAGTGCATGGACTTGCTGCAGCTAAGGCAGTCATAGCACTGACCTGCTCAGACTTACACTGTCTTAGCTACAGTGTCTGCTCTGACATTAATAGACAGTGAGCAAAAGATGCACGGGGTTGGTTTTAGCTAACATGCATGGACTAGGTCCAATGTGCATGGACCTTCTAAGGACATACACTATGGTTGCTACAGTGTATGCTCTGACTCTAACATGCAACGAGCAAAATGTCCACGGATGTAATTATATGCTCGGACTTGCAGGTGTGTGTGTGCTCGGACTTGCTGAGAAGGGCATAATGCATATGCTCGAACATGCAAAGTTTTTATTACAGTGTATGCTCGAACATACACTGACTGCTACAGTGCATACACCGACTTTAGAACAAAATGTGCAAGGTGATGCACGGACTTGATAACAGGCAGAGCATGCAAGGAGTTTGTATGAAGAATATGCATGGGGTATGACATGTTCATGGACTTGATTGCCAAGTCGTTTGGCTTAATGAAGCAGAGACAAAATGTGCACAGATGCATGTTTCAAATGAACATGCACGGATGCATGTTTCAAGGGAACATGCACGGACGCATGTTTCCTCGGACCTTGCTACAGTATGCACAGACTTCAGACACATAAGATGCAAGGACTTATAAACATGTTCATGCACTCAAATGTGCTCGGACATGGTAACAGTGTGCATGGACTTGAAAGTTGAAACATGCAAGGGTATGGACATGTGCATGGACTTTAACAAAAGGAGCACGGAGATGTCTGTGCACGGACTTGGCTTCTGCAAGAACAAAAGTACAGTTCATGCATGGACTTTGTGTAGCCATAACAGAAACTCTACACGGACTCTGTGTAGGACATGCATGGACTCTACAATACACAGGGAGAGACAGAGGAACGACATGCATGGACTTATTAACACGGGACTAGAACATGCATGAACTTCGACTCAACCTCAATGCAAATATGCATGGACATAGCAACACGTGCACGGACTTAAATAACACTGCATGCACGGAGTACCACTGTGCATGCACGGGGTTGCAAGACCCAAAACATGCTCAGACTAAAATAATGAATGGACTCATGTTCTGCCGAAAGAAAATATGCACAGGCTTACTTGTGCATGCATGGACTTCTGAAACATGCATGGACACATGTTTTAACAAATGCACAAGCTAGCTGAAAATATGCATGGGGTTTGATAGCACAATGTGCTTGGAATTTGTAGGAAGATCAAGACAATGTGCAATAACAGAAATAAATAACTAACTACAACAGAGTCTAGTCCAACAGAAAGTATAGTCTAAAGTAGTAAAACGTACCATACATCAATTGAACACTCGGCCCGGCAAGCTGGCAACTAAGAACCTCCACACAACTCCCTCGAACCTCTAGGAAGAACCACCACACCTGAAAACTAGGGGTGAGCCTCCTATCATTGGCTCAATAGGGATCCAGTGGAACCCCAACCGAGAAAACAACGGCGGAAGGAAAAGAGCTACACTAGCTACAAAAAGAACAGTAGTAACAGCAGGAACAATAACCTATGGCGGTCGGTAAAACCTCGGCTCTACAGCTACTCCTACTATACCGAAAAATACGACCTAGTCTCCCGTCGTGGGACAACCAAGTCACGCACACGACATCCCGATCCCATGGTCAAGGAACAACCAGACACGAACCGCCGTAGTCATGCTACTAGGAAAACGTCACTACGCCTCAGTCGCGAAAACCTACCCTCACAGTAGGGCCCAAGCCGAAACTACACAGTCCGAAAACACAATCACGACCTCGCAGTCGTGAATTCCATGCCATCTAGAAAAAACCCTCGGTGATGTTCACCAAAAACCCTAGACCTCGGCCACGGGAATGCTCTTGAAAATAACACCTGAAATCCCGTCTTGAAGATGAGAAACGGAAACCTGGGACACAACAACTCACGTCACGTGACGGGAGCACCACCCACTAGAAGAACGACTGGATGCAACCCCTGACGTCTTACACCGCGTCACAAGTGTCTAGCTACAACACCCCGGGTGTGAGACTCAGACACACTTAGTAACCAGAAGTACCACAAAATAAGGACTAGCTGAGGTCGCGCTCGTCAGCACGGGTCCGAACCCTCAGCCTCGTGTGCACACTCAGACCATACGCCCTAGGCCTATCCTCTAGCTGGTATTTTCCCCTAAGTCCAGAGTCGGCTATACGTGGGGGCCCTATGGTAACCAGCCTACTCACCGTCTAACTCGGGTATGCCGCTCCACCACTCCCAGGTGGGTCAGCATGCGCGTGCCGTAAGAAGGCTGCGACTAGTGGAGGGTCACTAACGTGAACACAGAAAGCCACGCCCGCGCCCATCGCGAGTGACACGAAGTAACCGGTGGCTCGAGGCCACCAAACTCTGGACAGCCCACTTGACCTACTAACCCAACAGTCCTTGAGTCACGAGACTTGGGGTCAAGACTGTTGAACGTGACGGCACAACACCGTCAATCTAGTCTAATCCCTAGGTCTGAAACCACGGTAACATGGAACCCACGGACACTTCAAAACACGGACGCGAAACCTCCGGGGTGTCCGAGATACTCACGAGATCGAAAGTCGACCACTGGGTCACAACCGAGTCGACCGGAGTCCAACACAACACTCAAACGGTCACGGAATAACCCACTAAGGTAAACCGACAACGCACAGGGATGAGCGGCTCTGGGAGGACCGTACAAGGGCATGCGCGGTCAGGCACAACCCCCTCAAAGGGGGATAGACGGTCAAAGGCAGGACTGCCCAAGCATGAACGGTCTGGGATTGGCCGCTCAAGGGTCAGATCCTAACGGGGATAAACGTATAGGCAAGAAAATGCCTCCTTCGACCTTTTAACTCTCTTTTTTGTCTCTCCTTCCTCGACCCACTTGCCTATACTATTAAAACGTGAGAAAAGGAAGGACAGCAAACGAACAAGATGGGGAAAGGAAACACTGACCGTGATCGCCACCCAGACGCTGGGGTGTAAAAGGACCCGCCCACGCCTGAGAAAAGTAGAGAGACACTCGCCGAACAACACAGGGAATGGGACGGTTTTCACAGGACCGCTCTATGTGTAAACGGTCTGGCACCGACCCCAACAAGGGACCCACCCCATATCCCTAACTCGGCATCCCCGAGTCACCCCC
>JANBPO010002090.1:0-12173 GCA_024336825.1 Amorphophallus titanum | reverse complement strand
GTTCTTTGATAGCAGGGAGTTTACAAGGATAAGGGAGACCAAGAGTCCTTAGGTCATAAAGAGCCCACATTGAGGACATAACTCCCTTCTGAAACTCTTCTGCTCGTAGGACTCATGCAGCTGGCGCACTATTTAAACCTGGGAAACCCTCCTGCGAAAGGTAAGGCCAAACTAAGCCTAAACTCCCTGAGTAAGAACTACTTCACCACTTGGAGGAGAGGAATCTCACGCCCTCACCCCTTCTTACTCCTCGCATCAAGGCTCTACTGACTTAGGCATCAGAGCATTTTTCCCCAGGGAACCATCCCTGGGCACCTCTGACCTATTTCCCTATCTTGCAATTCATACTTCGTGGTCATCATCTCCGACTCAGGACCAGCGTGAGATTATCCCTCTTCATTTGGCACCGTTTGTGGAAAACGAGCAAATAGCTGACCTAGTGCGACGAACTTCTAGTAGGAGGGCCACCGGTGATAAAGGGAAAGCTCCAACAACAGAGGAGGGTGCACTATCCTAACATACGAGGGACACCCCCTCTCACGCCAGCGACCCAACTGGCAACCCCTGCCGGGAGCACGGACCCCCTCCAAACCCTCAATGCAAATCTGGATAGCCTCATTGCTCTAATGAGGACCCAGGTGACCTAGGAGGAGCATTTGCAACTCCCCCAGGAGAGCCTTCGCCGTGGGGATGCTTCCCTGCAAACTATAGGAGGCCACTTCATCCTTCAGGGATGACAGATAATTCGCAACCGGTCAGGTGTATCGTCGCAAGCCCCTCCACCGGAACAAGAAGCCTCCTCTACTCCGAGGAGGGAGAAGTCCAGAGTGTGCCAGCCACCTCCGGAGGCAGAAGCTCTCGAAGGGTGTCAGGGCAGCCTCCGTGTGCGCCCTCATAGTCCCTCAACCCAGTGACAACCGAAGTTGTCCCTCTGGCTGTGAGACTTTGAGAGGCATTTCACAGAGCAAGAGCGTGCCATCCTCGCCTTGCAGAAGACCTATCGCGAGGAAGAAGAGGAGAAATCCCCATTCTCTATTCATGTCTTGAAGGCAGAGATCTCTCCCAAGATCTCCCTCCCGACCTTCAAGTCATATGATGGCCAGGGTGACCCAATCGACAACTTCGACAGCTTCGACACCCTGATGACTCTCCACGGGGCTTCTGATGCCATCAAGTGCCGACCATTCGTGACCACACTGGTGCATGGCACTTACGCTTGGTTCAGAGCCCTCACCCCCGACAGTGTCCGGGACTTCAAGCAGTTTGGGCGGATCTTCAAGGAGTGCTTCGCCGGTAGCGGTCCCCCTAGGTCGGTAGCGGGGCTGTTGGCATTCAAACATGAGCAGGGAGAGAAGCTACGGGCCTACATTAACCGATTTAAATTTGAGGCCCTGTGCATCCCCGGTCTGGATGTAGCCTCGGCCATAACCGCACTGACTGGAGGCACCTGCGACGAAAATCTCCGGCGCTAGCTAGTCCTGCATCCACCCACCTCCCTTGTCGAGCTAGTGACCCTGGCATTGCGCCACGCTTATTGCGAGGAAGTCCTCAGCACCTGCCACGGCACAACTGGCTCGGGTCGGGAGGGGGACAAGAAACGAGCGTCCGAGCCAAGCTCGGGCCAAGGAAAAAGGCGGAATCGAGACGGGGAGCACAAAGAACCGTCTCAGAGGTACGAGCAGTACACCACCCTAACCGCTCCAGTTTATGAGATCCATGAAGACATCAAAGGCTCGGTGACACAGAACGACCTATGGGACTCCCTAGGACCTATGTGACACTAGGTACAACTTGATCCACGGACCCGAGTAATAGCGGACTGACCACACGCGTCACTCAGATTCGAGGGTGACCCGACAATGGAGGGGTGGACGGTGACCCACGGGCAGCCTACACGGTCAGAGCCGCTAAGAGTTATATGGGATTTTACTAAATTTGTTCTAGCGTGCCTCTGACTGTACGTCCAGATAATTCCACCTTTGTTTGGGGCGTGACATTGTTCGAGGTCTTGCGGCAGGAAGCAGCTGCGGGGACTGTAATACCAGTGGGTGAGGCTTTAGAGAAGGGGGAGATAGCACCGGAAAGCAGCATAGTTCCGGTGACTGATGTAAATATGGGGCCCCAGGACCTCTCTTACATCTCTTCAACATTCGGGTAGTCTGCCTTAATCGGTGAGACTAACCCCATTTTCTATGTTTTAGGAGGTTGCAAGGCTTCCCGAGGCACGCACTACTAGAGCTCGCAAGGCTATTGCGAAGTGGAAGGAACCAGTCACCCCTGCAGGGGTAGGTGGACCACAACCGCTCTCGGGATCAGACGTGGAGTGCCTGGTGTCCTTCCTACAATCAGGGGGAGGGCTGAAGCTCATGGTTCCTCTTCTGCCCCCCCCCGACTGCTCACGATGCTTGAGGAGGACCAACTTCTGGGGAAGATACTAACATGCATCACGATTTCCTAGGAGGAGGGAGCACAAGCGGAAAGGGCTGTAGGTCCCTCAGAAATAATGCATAATTCAGCTCCGCTCCACGCACTTCCTCCAACTGAGAGCAAGGTAGAGCAGCCCCTCACGACAACGGAGTCAGGTGATTCAGTCACAACTCTGCCAGCTCGGCTGTCGATGACCGATCGGGAGTCGTTCGTCGAGGTCAGATGCTCGAGTGACCTGGCCTCCACTCTCTTGTCCTCCTCGGGCGCGGTGGACATGTGTTTGTGGGCAGTTGTGGATAGCTTGGTTGAGTTTGACCCTCCGACCATGCCATCCATTGGCTACACCACCTTGGATGAGCCGGTCCGACAGATGCTGCTCGCATTGCGGTCGATGATCTTCGCTGAACCCTCCCTCGCATATCGGGGGGTGCACACCGTGGTGGCACAACTGATCGGGGCACTGTAGATGTTAGGCTGCCCTCTAGAAGAATGGTCGCGATGAGTCTTGCTATTGCTGAAATATGTCAACTGCTGTGAGTTCCTTGAGGACCAAGCACCTAGCAAGTTTGTCACCATCAGTGCTCAGGAAGATGAGTACCTCTAGGCCCCGGAGGTGCGGAAAGGCAATGAAGAGCAGCATTAAAAGGCCTTGGACGAAAGCCACCATCAAGTTGGCACCCTCACAAGCAGAATAAAAAAGCTGAGGGGCTATCTCACTACAGTCGAGGCTGAGCTGGTCGAATCTGAGGCAAATGGGGTCAGAGATACCAAGGAGCTTGCCATTGCTAGTGTCGAGATGGCATCCGTAACGTCTGAGCTAGCGCGCCTCGAAGAACAGAGGAACCGACTGCGCTCATGGTAGAATTCCCTTGTGTCAGGATTCTTCCTCTTGAGGAAATCTTCCGGGGAATAGATTGAGCATCCTCTCCCTTTTTCATTGACATGTAAAGCAGGGGTATGCCCAGAAGCATATGTAGCCCTCCCTTTTTGAAATAGAATACCATTTACACACATACTTTTCCATGCTGACCCACGAATCTTTTCTTGTTTCTTCTTCTCTTCCTTCTTTTCTTTTTCTCCTTTGTGAAATGTGAGCTTGCACCCGTTGTTTGGTCTAGGAACACTTCAGTTGGGTTCGTGAGGGTGCATAGGAGAGTGCTCGCCTCCCCAGGGGAGAGACAAGGGGATCACTCCACCATGCAAGTCTTGCGGCCTCATCGAGTGGTTCCATGAGGAAGATGGACCCGACCTCGGGGGATGAAGAGAAGTGCTTGTTGATCCAAATGACTTAGATGAGGGGTCCAGGTCAAAGGGGTGCATTCGTCACCCGAAGGGATCGGGAGAAGAGTTTATTAATTCAAATGACTTGGACGAAAGGTCCAAGTCAAGAGGAGGCATTCGTCACCCAAAGGGACAGAGCCTTTGTGCACTAAGTATAAAACCTCAAGTTTATAAAACCTCAAGTCAATGAGCTGAAGAACATGTATGGACTTGTCTTGCCTACGTGCAAGTGTGCACGAACGATAGATGTGCCCAGGTGCACAGAATACTCAAATCAGTGTAAAAATGCAACACAGGCACAGACAGTAATAGGCTATGCAAATGCAGCACGCATGCACTGACTGTAAGTATGAAGATATAGTATGCATCACTGAATAGCATGGACCACACATGTGCTCGAATGCACAAAATACTCTGACTGTGATGATCACAACACAATGCACACAAATTGTTTGTTGAGATTCCACAGAATAGAAGCATTGGCTTAATCAATATGCACCAAATACATTAGCCAGCACAAATAGCAAGACATAACAACATATATATCAAAGAATGACTTATGAATATTGACATCATCAAAACCATAGAGACACAACACCAATTACAATTAAAACATGTGAGTCATAAGCTAAATCTACCAATAGATTAGAATTCAACATTTTCAAGTGACAGGAGAGAGAAAAGAAGACCACCAGAAGAAAGAAACCAGATATGTCCATTGACGACTTGCACTGCATCTCAAGTATCTCCATAAGCCTAGAACGCGACAAGCGAGACACGTAACAGTAACCGAAGTGAAGAACTAGTTAGGGTCACACTCGTCAGTGTCAGTCGAAGCCCCTGATCACGTGTGCACACACAGGCTCAATGCCTTGAGCCAGGCCTCTAGGTTGTTTCCCCCCCAATAGGACGCTACTGCCAAGCAAGGGGGCCCATGGGAACTAGCTTACAAACCGTACACTGGGACTATCCCGCCACCTCTCCCAGGTGGGCTGACACTAGAGGTCGTCAGGCTACGACTAGTGCTTCCATAACAAGGAAAGAGAAAGTAACTCTATTGAGATATATAAAAAATTGTGCCATAGTTTATAAAGATACTTAAACATGGCGAACATGTAACACTAAACACATAATTAAATGAACATGGATTAATTGGAAATCTGCGGCCATAAGAGATCAATAGTAAGGCCGCTACAGTAATAGGCGGTCTAAGTATGGGCCGCTTCATGGACTGAAGTGGTCTAGAAATGGGCCGTGAGGCTCCCACTGCCATACAAGTGAAAAGAGTTCACGTGGTCTAAGCTTGGGCCGCGAAGGGGACGTAAGCGGTCGTACGATGGGCCGCCAGGTTCCACTGCCTTATGGGTCAATGGTCGCCCCCGGTCATAGGGTCAGCCATGAAGGATAAGTAGATGATCTATCGTTGGACCGCTACAAGGTCATAAACGGCCTAATGGTAGACCGCTAAGGTCCACCGCCATACCCATCTCCATAAACGGTCTCTGGTAGGACCGTTTGCCTACTAGAGAATCAAAAGCGTGGGTTTCTCATCAGAAACCCCTCCCAATTGATCTGAATTGATGGGAAATGAAGTTTTAACCCGTTCCCTGCCATTCCACCATCCTTCCACAACATTTAAAAGCCTAAGAACACGATGACAATGGCCATGGATGGATTTAAAACATAAAAGATGATGTTCATGCTTCGAAGACCAAACGACGATGTTCAGGCTGTTTAAGACAGAACGACGATGGCCATGGCTAGGGGAGCGATCCTAACGAGGTCAGAAAACCATCCCCCTACCAATTGCACGACGAAACCGCCGTTTAGACTGCATGCAAGCCAAGGGTCACTGCAGCTCTCCTCGCCTGTTCCCGCCTCCACATGCCTTGGTTCACCCCAATGTCGGTGTCAACGTGGTCCTCGCATCACGAGCTTTCCGATGACGCCTCGCACACGTCCTGCAGCGGCCCGACGCGATGGATCCACCGTGAGAGGGGGAGAGGTGCGCCGTTTAGAGAGAGAGAGGGTGATGGGGAGAGAGAGAGGGAATGAAGAGAGGTAGCACGACACAACATAAAATAGCAGGTAGTAAAGTAGGAAAACTACACTAGAAAGTTGTAAAAGAAAAGGAAGCAGGAGTAGGGAGCAGGTAAGGATGGGGGGAATAACCCGTACCAAACAAAGGGCTACTGAACTAACCTCAGCACCCGAAGCTATTCCTAACAACAACAGAAAGGAGAACTCTAAACTGGCGAAGTCAGAAGTTGCCTTCATAGATAGACACAGACCCAACATGACTAGAACGTCGTGCCCATGACACAACACTGACCTCAGGCAGAGCCATGAGAGGGCTAACCCGGATAGGTCACGATACTCGAGAAACACGAGAGTCACGTGGAAGTCACGTGGCACGTGTCTGAAGTACTCCCGTCACTAGAAGAATAGCTAGCTGCATCCACTGACGTCTTATGCTGCGCCTACGAGTATCTCATCTACGTTGTCGCCTACCAGGGCACGACAAAGACTAAGACACTGAGAAAATCAGAATAGAACTACAGCCACAAGAAACTAGACAGGGTGGCACCCACCGGCGTCAGTCCAAGCCCCTGACCACATGTGCACACACTGACTCATCGTCCTGAGCCAGGCCTCTAGCTAGTTTTCCTCCCCAGTAGGACGCTACCGCCAAGCGAGGAGGCCCACGAAAACTAGCTTAAAAACCGTCTGAGTCGGGAACTGCTTCGCCACCACTCCCAGGTGGGCCGACACTCGAGGTCGTCAGGCTATGACTAGTGGAGGATCACGAGACATAGACTCTAAAGTGAGAGTGCTAAAGTACAGGTAGGCTTAATCATGCACTGTCACCCGTACTACAAAGCACCAAAGGCAGCATTGAAAACTATCGACAGACTCAGGACAAGGCAACTAGACCTGCTAGCACAATGATCCCCGAGTCACCGGACTCTAGGTCAAGATCGTTGCTCACAGTGGAACAACCGCCAATCGGTCCACTCCTAAGCCAGGGAAAACGACTCACCATAGGAAACAACTCACGGAGATCTGAGGGGACACCGAGAACCCTCAATAGACCTGTCAACCATTGGGTCACACCAGGTTGACCAGAACCAGACAACTACACATACACTGACATAGAATAGAACAACGGCCATCACGGCTAATAACAAGACTGTAACGCACCACTATAGGCGCGTTACCTACTCTGACGCACCAGGGTAGGGGCGTCAGGGAAACCAGACCACAACACGAATAAAAGGGCATGTAACGGACCTATATATGCGTGTTACACTAGCCTAACGCACCAGGACAGGTGTGCCAGGGCCAACAGACCCAAAACCACTAACACAGACCATGTAACTCACCAGGCTAGGGGTGTTACACAACGCGACGCACAAGGGGAGGTCCGTCAGGGCTAACCAACTGACCCAGTCTTCGAGGTAGACACGATCATCGAGGGACTGACAGCCATAGTCCTCGAAAACCATAGCCCATAATGCACCATCATAGGAGCGTCACAGCATGTGACGGTCCTCTGCTGGTCTGTCACACCAACCCTACCTCGAAGAACGTGAAATGACCAACGGTTGTGACGGTCTATCGTGGGACCGTCACACAGTGTGACGGTCACTGGAATGATCGTTACACAAAACCGACGAGCAAAATAGGGGAACAGTCGAATCGGCCCATTCCGTGCCCCATTCACGTCGAAGCGCAGGGGAAACAAAGCCACACGATGATACAACACTCATGGGATCTAAAAACACCGCATGCATGCATTAAAACGCGAGATCAGGGCAATTCTGATGAATCGACCCTAAATGAGTCACCGGGGTTCCCGGACTCCTACTGGCCCCAGATGACAATCGATCGACACGAAACTTACGGGAATGGGATCCTGACATCCCAGCGGTTGTTTTGACACCAATTAGACTAAGAATGGTTACCATTTTTCGGTGAACCCTATTATTCTTTCTCCTTCGGTAGCTGCTGGTGTTGGAACCAACGCAGGAGATGCTCTCGCCAATCAGGCTGTTGGATTTTTTCTAGAGTCATTATTTCATTCTCTTCTTCATTCTGCTAGGACCTCTATCATGCTGGGGACCTGGCATCTATTGATGATGATTATATTCAAGCTAGCATCTGGCGGGACAACCAAGGAGCTTGCTAGCTTTGCGAGGGCATCCGCTTGAGCATTTTATCCTCGATTGATGTGCTTAACTTCAATAAAGTAGAATTTTCCCATCAAGCGCAGCACCAATTGGTGGTATGGGAAGAGCTCTGATTTTCACACATCGAATTGCCCTTCCACTTGTTTTATGACTAGGATGGAGTCCCCAAACACTTCAAGCATCTGGATCTCCATGGATAGAGTAATTTACAGCCCGATAATCAAGACATCATATTCTGCCTCATTATTTGTGCAGTGCTTGTTTATCGAACAAGAGATATACATCATATTCTGCCTCATTGTTTGTGCAGTGCTTGTTTATCGAACAAGAGATATATATGATCTCCCCTTCGGGAGATTTCAGGACTATACCTGCACCAGCTCTAACTCTGACAGGCCCCGTTGCTGGAGCATCGGTTATGGATGCACAATCAAAGTACAACTATCAGAGAGTGTGCTGCACTTGGTCTGCCTCTAGGGTCTCATCTTCAGGAAGTTCTATCTCCAACGGACAATCTTCAGGCACTGGGCGGGCGGCGAAGAAATCTGCGATAGCTTTGCCCTTAACAGCTTTCTACGGCTCATAGGAGATGTCAAACTCCATGAGAATCACCGCCCATTTGCCTAAGCGGCCCTTGAGTGTCAGTTGGGAGAGAATATATTTCAACAGATCCGCTTTGGATATCAACTTTATTTCATGCGACAACATATAGTGCCAGAGTTTCTTGACTGCGAAGGATAGTGCCAAGCAGACCTTCTCAATAAAAGTGTATTTCTCTTCAGTCCTGACCAGCCTTTGATTGAGATAGTAGAGGGCTTGTTCTTTTCCTTCTTCATTATTTTGGGCTAACATTACCCCCAGAGAGTAATGTATGGTGGCTATATTCAAAATCAGTGGTTGTCCTTCCACCGGTGCGCCAAGCACTGGAGGATTCTTCAGATAATCTTTCAGCTTTTCAAAAGCCATTTGGCACTCTTCATCCCAGTAGAAGGGGACATCCTTCATCATTAATTTGTGAAAGGGGTGACATCGCCTCGACAAATTAGATATAAACCACAAGATATAAGCCAGACGGCCTTGTAGAGATCTCAGCTCGGAGAGGTTCCTTGGTAGAGGTAACTCTTGAATTGCTTTGATCTTTACGGGGTCTATCTCAATTCCCCGATATCTGACAATGAAACCTAAAAATTTGTCACTAGACACTCCGAAGGTGTACTTCATGGGATTCATCTTCAATTCATATTGTCTGAGATATGACTCGGAGGTCCTGCAGATGATCTTCCTTCCTTCTGGTTTTGACTACCATGTCATCTATATAGCACTCAACCTTGTCGTAGAGCAGCTCATCAAAAATTATGGCCATTGCTCGCTGGTAAGTTACGCCAGTGTTCTTCAATCCGAACGACATCCTCTTGTAGTGGTAGATACCCTTGGGGGTTCAGTAGGCAGTGTGGACCCGGTCATACTCTGCGATCCATATTTGGTTGTAACCAGACGATCCGCCCATAAATGACAAAGCCTCGTGATCAGTTGTAGCATCAATCATGACTTCCGTTATTGGCACCAGAAAGTCATCCTTAGAACACGCCTTATTCAGATCCCGGAAGTCAACACATATCCGGATCTGCCCATTCTTCTTATTCACAAGCACAATGTTGGCCAGTCACGTGGTATATGGATTTTCTTCGACAAAACCCACATCAATGAGCTTGTCAATTTCTTTACATATTTGTGTGATGAGTTGCGGCCTCATACGCCGTGGTGGTTGTTTCACTGGCACCACCTCGGGACTTATAGCCAGTTCATGTTGTGAAACTGCGGGACTAAGCCCTGACATTTCCTTGTAGCTCCAACCAAAGCAATCCCAAAATTCTTGTAGCAGTTGGATGTACAGCTTCTGTTCTTCTGAGGAGAGTTGGGCACTGAGGAAAGTTTTTTTAGGCTCATCCTCACTTCCTAAATTGACTTCTATTAGCTCATCGACCGTGGCCTGGCCTCTGTCTTCAATCTCTGGGGGTGCCGACTGGAGGTCAACAAAATATCGAATGTCTTCTTCGAGTTCAAGTACATCAACCCTTTCATTCTGTTGCCCTCGGACCTCCTTGGGAGCTTCTAATTTAGCTGGTGGCGGCAGTGTGAGCATTCTATCAGTGGACCTTTTGCAGCTTTAGCTTCAGCTGGTGTGTTAGCAGCCTTGACTTCAGCTAGTGTGTCGACAACTTCGAGGGGCTGGCATTTGTTTATTTCTATCTTGGAGGAATAGTATTCCATCTCCGCAATGCATGGGGATGATTCTACTTTCATGCTGCCTTGAATCGCCATGTCTTCAGTGGAGGTGGCTTGTTCTTTCCTGGCCGTAACTTCAACAATGGGTATTTCCCGATTGGTATCAATAGAAATTTCTTCGATCGGTCTGAGGGGTGCTGATATCACCACCAAGGGAGAGCTGCAGGAGAGGAAAGCCCCTCCTTCTTCATTGTCTTCGGCTTCGTTGTTGCTTGCCATGTCAAATTTGGCTTGTAAAGCCATCTCTTCACAGTAAACTTGTTCCAAGCATCTACAGGAGGTCACTATTTCTGATTCCTGGCCTTTTGGTCGAGGTGACCAGGCATATTCAGCTTCTGTCGGGTACTCATCATGAGTTACCCTCGGCGGACTATCTTTTGTTGAAAATAAAGTGGAGATGGTGTCCACTTCATAGCACCCGTTGTAATAATATTCTTCAAGGGTGAGGCCCAATCCTGGGTGTTAGGAAACACGCCTTAGTTCCTTGTCCAGGCTGGCAGGATACCACAGCTTATTGAATGCTTCTTTCTCTTTGCGAGGTTGGCTAAAGGGGATGTGTTGCTTCATGAACATTTTAGATACCCTCTCTGATGTGAATGTTAGCCCTTGAATAGGGACCGGCGGGTTCTATAGGTCTTCAGGGAGGTGACAGTCAGCATCCTCCTGTACAGCATGTTCTTCAGTCGCAGAGAATAGACTGCTGGGGCCTTCAGACTGGGCCACCTCCAGTGTTTTGAGAGGCTCGATAGTGGGATGGTCGAGACCGAAGATCATCTTGACAAGACCCTCGAGAATCTTGATGTGGTCGTAGTGCTTATCAACCTTAGCTTCATTTACTTTAGGGTAAGTGGCAGAAGGTGCACCTCTACCCACGTCCCCTATACTGGCGATGTGCGACACCATCTTGGGACTCACATATCTCAGTGGCGGCAGTGGAAACCAGTTGTCGCCAAAGGTGTTCTTTGCTGCCTTGGCAGGAGTCTTTGCCTTGGAGGTCCTTTAGGGCTGCTCTACATATAGAGAGGCATCAAGCAGATGACATTCAAACACTTCGAATGGATGGAGGTAAGTAAATATTCTCTCCTCCTTTCCATCTTGATTATATTTGATTCACTAGTGCAATGTAGACGACACCACCAGATTTTCATGCAGCCAAGGGCGGCCGAGCAAAGCTTTGTACGAGGTGCTAGAGTTGATCACATGAAACTCCACCCTCGTAGTGAAATCTACCATGGTGAGGGTGAATTCTGTCACTCCCAATGGTACTTCAAACTTTTGATTGAAGCCAACGATACTCATATCTCTGACTTTATCGAGGCGCACATCAAAGTAATACCTCTGGTAAATTCAGTATGGAAGAATATTGACGGCTGCTCCGGGGTCTACCAGAATTCTGTTCAACTGTCGACCATTCAGTTGTCCCCTCATATACATCGGTCTATTGGGACTGATGGTGGGGAGTAGTATGACCTCATGAGTGAAGGTCACATTTGCTCCCAGTAGTGTCTCAGCCAAATAAGCTTCATATTGGGCAGGGTTCTGCAGGACAATAATAATTGCTTGTCGGGTTTCTTCACTCAAGGAGAGGATCTCCCAGATGGTGAATCTTGATGGGAGTTTCTTTAGCAGCTTCATTATCCTGCCTCCGGCTCAAACATTTGATAGCTTCATCTCCTCCACCCATCTTGGCTTAGAGGAATCTTGTGTTGCAGTCCCTGATGGACCTACTTCATTAGACTCTGGGTCCGAATCACCTTGTGGTACGGCAACGCCATCTTGCTACTCTCCGGTATCTGCCGTTGGTTTGGTCCTCTCCTCATTCGGCAGATCAGAGAGTTGCTGAGGGTGCGGGAGAGTGCCCCCGGTTGCAGAGCTAGCTTCCTGGCAAGGTTGCTTGCCCTTAGACATCTTCAGAAATTCAATAAAAGAAGGAACACCACCATTGCCCCCAGTTTGATTGTACAGCCTTGGCGGAGGAGGGATTTGAAC
>JANBPO010002086.1:0-25634 GCA_024336825.1 Amorphophallus titanum | reverse complement strand
ATTTTCAAGGCTTAGTATATACCAGGTCTGAGCTCGTCTAAAGTTTGTGCATAGTCTGAAAGGTCAGGTCCATCCAAGTTCTTGATAGAACACTAAAGTCTGTGCATAGTCTGAAAGGTCAAAGTTCGTGCATATTCTTGACAAACTCATACAAAGTCTGTGCATGGTTGAAGTCTATGCAAAGACTTGTTTATGCACACATTAAGTCAGTGCATGTTTTATTCTCGTAAATGCAAGGTCCGTGCATACTAGGTTTACGCCCATATTAGGTCTGTGCACATATAAGGTCCATGCACCTCACCATTTAGAGTCTGTGCATAATTGCCCTGCTGACATTCAGAGTCCGTGCATATGCTTTTAAGGTCCTTGCACTATATCCCATTCATGCCACACAAGGTCTGTGCACATCTCTCTTGTGCAAAACAAGGTCCGGGCATACTTCATTCTTATGCAATGTAAAGTCAGTGCATATGGTATCAGGTCTATGCAAGGTTGGTACAAATCTTGCATTGTGCACGATAAGGTCTGTGCATGTCTCTATAGCAAGTCAGTGTAATACCGTATGAAGTCGATTGTTGCCTGTCACAAGGCCGTGCATTTTTTTTTGTTCACATGCTCGTAAAGTCTGTGCAAAACATAGTCAGTGCATGCTTGCTTGACAGCATATGAAGGATGGTGCACGCTCTACCGTATGCTATAAGGTCTAAGCATGTTTTTATCTAAACACTTTGCATTGACTAGCCTACTAAGTCCGTGCATACATTATAATTGGTTCACTTAATCTTTGCACAATTGAAATATGGCTGACCTCAAAGTGTTCGATCAAATGCCTTTTTGTCTATTTCTAATAGGGAACAATCTTGGTTGCAGGAACGCACGTGATCCCAAGAATGGCTGGTGGCTGGGACCTGATCCAGGGAGCAAATAATGGGCACATGATCCAAGGTGGATGGTGGTCAGAAAGGATCAACTACGTGGACCTGATTCTATCCAGAGTCCAACACGTGGACTTCCTATGGCACTCACTTCTTGGCGGGAATGTTCCCTCGACACACCCAGCCGAACCACGAGAAGATCATAAACCTGAGTGCCATGATTCTGCCACGTGGAGCCAACTGACGGAGGCAGCATCATCGTCTTCATCAATTTACCTCCGGCGCCCCTATTCTATATAAAGACCGCCTCATCCTTCGATGAGAGGTGCTGATGTCGAAAGTTGTAGAGAGGAGAAGTAGTAAGGGGACGGCAGAACCAAAAAGTGAGCTAGAGCTTGAGAAGAAGAAGATTAGAGGAGAAGAAAAGAGATTGAGGGAGCAGACTGAGAAGGAATTGAGAGAGAGCTTCTGAGAGCAATAATCGTGAGAGAGTGCAGCAGTGAGATTGAAGGAGAGGAAAGATAAGTAGCTTCTGGATCAGATCCAAGCTACATTGCTCCAGAGCGAGCTACATTTTATTGTGCTTTATTTCCAGCTTTTCGTAGCTGAGTTTCTATCATTTTGTTTTTCCATTCCTGATTTCCTTTCAAGCTGTGTGTCAGTGGACCCAAGCTGTAATGCTCAGCGGGCGAGGTATGTACCTCAGTCAGCAAGCTGTGATGCTCAGCGGGTCAGCAAGCTGTGACACTCAGCGGATGTAAGCCAAGCTGTAATGCTCAGCGGACGCAAGGTATGAGACGTAGCGGTTCAAGCTGTGAGGCAGTAGTAAGCTACACTCTGGTTTGAGTGTGGGGTGTTGTAGGTCTAGAGGACCGAACGACCTAAAAAGTATTTGTGTAGTGGTTTGATTGCAGCTTATGTCCGTCATAGATGTATGCTTAGGATCGGTACATCTGGTTGATTTAGATCATGTTTAATTCACAGTGTGCTTCAGTCGTCTACGTTTTAATCCCTGCTTAGCATTTCGTTGTGGTAACCAAGTGTGCTATCCGAAAGGCCATCGTGGGAAGTGAGCACCCGTGCCCTCGGCACCGGGTCGGCCCTAGGTTTGGTTTAGCTCCACCTATTTGGGAGACCCTCTGGCCTTGCTGACCCTCTACCAGCAAGGGATCAGCCCCACATCTTCCCCTCGGCATCGCCGAGTCACCCCGGGTTTTGGGTGAGTGTCGGGTGAGCCGGTCGCCAATTACAGCCCGTTTACGTTGCAAATTGGGCTTGCTAGTAGGTCCGAGGTCGTGTCACATCATCACCGTGCTGGAGGGGATGACTACTCTGAGCGTGCCTCAAGCTTCTGTAGGTCCCTCTTCCACCCTAGATAAGGCCAAGCAAATTGCTCGGGATGATGTCCACGAGTGTCGAGGGGCAAAGCAGAAGGATGCTAGGGAGCGGCTGCTACTGGCTTCAATAAAGGCTCTGACTGTCGAGAAAAGGCTATCGAAGAAGGCGAAGACTTCCCGCCCAACCAAGGAGCTCGCAACTGAGGGTGTCCATCGCTCGAGCCCTCCTCCAATGGAGGAGCCTGTAGCAGTTGAGGGGATTTCTTCTGAGCCGGTAGGTGCACAGGGGGAGGAGGTCGGCTCTGAGATCTCGATCGGGGCTGACAGGGCGCACGACGTGGAGGAGGATGTCGAGGTCTGGATCCGAGTCGAGCCGAGCATCGACGTCCCGAGATTGGGGATGACCAGAGAGGACGCTCTGACCTCGGCTCTCCCAGAAGAGGCTCCTCCACTTCAGCAAGGGTGATTCGTCATCCTGGCCTCCTTGTACAATCGGTGCCGAGATCTGTCACCTTCATCTATTCGGGAGGTGTTCCGATGATGTTCCCCTCCAATACTTCTCAAAAGGGTCATGGAGGGATGTATCTTCATGGCTCAGCTGGGGCTGAGATCACTAACTTCGTGGCATGGCTGGTGAATGAGGGAAGGGCTCAGTCTCAGGTTCGTGCCGAGTCTGCTTATAGGATTGGTCGGTTGACGTCTGAGCTCGGGGTGCTTCGACAGGAAGTGGCTTCACTCCGAGCGCGTGATCAGGTGAGCCTGGATGATGCTTGGTCACAAGCCGAGCAATTGTCCCAAGCTCAGTACATGGTTGAGCTTAAGAGCAAGCTCTTGGAGGAAGAGCGTCGGGCTCACGTGGATCGTTCGGGACAGTGGGTGGCCGAGCGAAAGGAGCTCAAGGGCCGGGTCTGAGAGGCCGAGCAGGCCAAGGGGGAGGCTAAGGAGACGCGCGCCGAAGCCAAGGTGATGCTGACTGAGGCCAGGGTGGGGTTGGACGAGGTCGAAGCAAGGCTGGATGTGGCTGGCATGAGGGTGGCTAAGCTCGAGGAGAAGGTAGCAGGAGCCGGGGCAATGGTGGTCGAGCAACATCGAAGCTTGGAGGAGTACCAAGAAGCCCTGAAGTAGGCCACCTTTGTGAGTTATGTGCTGGGCTACCGACGAGGGCTGCAGAAGGAATTCGCCTAAGGCTTCAGGCGGGCAGCTAGTCTGGTCCAGGAACAGGTCCTTAACGAGCTCTAATTCGCCCCTAGGCAATGCTACGATTCTAATAAGGACAGCTTGGACTCTCCTTTGTCGACGTCGAGTGATGAAGGGTGAAGTGAAGGTGCCTCTGCCTCGACAGAGGAGAGATCGCCAACTCCGGCTCCCTCGGGAGGCCCGCGGATGGGGCAGTTCCCATAAAAATGGCGTCAGTGCCCGGGCTGGCCATCACCGAGGGTACCGGGGGTAAATCTCCGAGCGCCGTGGGTCCTCTGCCTGTCGAGCTTCAAGAGGGGCCACAGACATCCCAGAGTTCCCCCATTTCCATAGACTAGGAAAATTTTCACTTGCCTTGCTAGTTCATTTTCTCTTTCTTTTTTGTAATTTCTCTCTGGACCTAACTGTGTAATGATTTTCTTTCTATATAATGGTAGTCAAAATGACCAAATCCATTAAGTAAGCATGATGTGCATAGAAAGATCTCACAAATATGCATTCAAACAGAAGGGCGACCTATGAGGAGCCGCTCATACCAAAGGGCGGTCCTAGATGAGCCGCATCATAGCAAATTATTTCGAAGGTGGTATTAGCTGATGTGTGGTCTATGGACGGCCGCCCAACGAAGGGCGGTCTATCGCGAGACCGCACAACCCCGTGGGGTTTAAAGAAAAATAACCCTTCATCTCCCTCCTCCCCACTGTAACCGGCAGAGAAGGAGGGAGAGTGAAGGGCGCCACCCGAGCCTTAGCCGAGCCCCCCTTCTCTTCCTCCTTCCATCCTCTCCCACTCTCCCTCAATCTCACCCCCTCTCTTCTCCCTTTCATCGATGAGGACCAAGGCCCAAGCCGGCCAGCCACCATCGTCGGCTGGGGAACACGACCCGCCACCGTCGCCCACAGAGGAGGGAGCACCGGCCGCGTCGCCCATCGTCGTGGAGGAGGAGGTGGCAGCCGTGTCGCCCGCCATCACCGAGGAGGAAGCCGCGGAGGAAGGTGCTGAGGAGATAGCGCCAGAGGAGCCCACCGATGAGCCGACGTCGAGGGGGAGGGTTGCACCGGACCCCAAGGTAGGTGTTCGAACCACCCTCCATTGCCATTTTCTATCATGCATGCTTAGTTTCTCTTAGGGGGACGGGGTTTTTGAATGTTAGGGGACCGATTTGGGGGCCTACGGAGGGCTTCCACTGGTGGGAGGGCTCCCACTGTCGTCGGGGAAGATGACGGTTATGCGGTCCTCGATCACCTGCATGACAAAGAACATGCGGCCTACATAAGGCCATACAAACTACCTGCGGCCTAAGAGCGGCCGCACCATCTTCAATAACCAACGTAGGAAAGGCGGTTAATAGGTTGCCGCACAAATAAAATGCGGCCTAGATAAGGCCATACAAACCACCTGCGGCCCAGGAGCAGCCGCACCAACTTCAATAATCGACATAAGAAAGGCGGTCCATAGGTTGCCGCACAACGAACATGCGGCTTACATAAGGCCGCACAAATGACCTGCGACCCCGGATTGGCCGCACCAACTTCAATAACGTGGAGATCACGAGCGGCCTAACTCTGACTGCACGTAGTGATGTGTGGTCCTATGAGGACCGCCCATCTTTTAGAAAAAAGGAATTTTTATTATCCTCATTTAATTCGTGAATGCTTAAATTAATTTGCTAAATGCCTAAAAATGGATGAATAATGCAGGGAAAGCGTAGGACCTGCATCTCATGGTTGCAGGTCCATGCAATGTATTTGGCACTGCTGGACTTTCAGCGGGAGCAGTTAGCCACCATGGTGTTCGCCCCATTTCTGAGCAATGAGGTGTGTCGATTCGACACTCCTTTGCTCTACGCCCTGCACGACCGCTGGGATCCAGTGAGTCGGACCTTCCTTTTCCCGTGGGGCATATGGTCCCCACACTGGAGGATGTGGCTAGGCTCACTGGTCTTCCAGCCCACGGACTACCGGTCAGCGGGACCACCTATCTTGACTACTGGGAGATGGCTCGGGAGTTGCTGGGCCAAGGACTACGGCGCCTCGAGAGGCAGTCGACCCTCCTTCCTCGGGCGAGTCTATAGGATAGCCTGGGGCTGCGACGAGCAGGGATAGCAGTCGGGGAGCAGTCGGAGCAGCACCTGCAGTGCTTAGTGGACCTGGCCGAACCAAGGGTAGCTGTGCAGCCGGGAGCAGAGGCTGATCGAGTGTTGCGGCGTTTCTTGATGCTGTTGTTTGGACGGCTACTCTTCTCCACATGGGCGGATGCGATGAGTTGTCGTTTCCTCCCCTTCCTCGAGGAGCTTGACCACGTGGGCGACTATGTGTGGGGAGCGACAGTCCTCGCCTTCTTGTTTGACACACTGAGTTCAACCTCTCACGCCCCAGCCCCTTCCAGCTCCCTTCCCACTGCTCCCCCCACAGCCCCATCTCCCAAGTTCGTCCATAGCATCCCCGGAGGTTACACAACGTCGCCCACCCCTCGGCGTAGTGGAATCATTGATCTACTGCTTATAGATTTGAGTCTGGTTCTGAGGCCCAGATTGCAGAATCTACCACGACTCCCACATCGCCAATCAGTGAAAACTCTCTTCTGTGGAGTTGTCCTGCATCGAGTCAGATTCACTCCAGAAGTGGTCCCGCCCCTTTTCAACCTTGGCACTGATCACGTTGCCCATTCTCGTGCGGCTGCGCCAGATTTGAGCCAGGACCTGAGGTCTGATTGGCAGAGGCTGCACTGACTTACACGGCATGATTCAGCCTAAACTCTCTTCTGAGGGTTGGTTCTTCCTCGAGCCCTCTGTGTTCCAGAGGTGGTTTCGTCCCATTCTGACATCGGCACAGCTCGTGGTGCCTGATCTAGTGTAACTGAGCAGAGCTGGTGTGAACCAGTCTGCCCAGAGTGTGCAACCGACTAGCCGAATGTGTCATGCCTTCCCTATCGATCTTCTGGCTGAGCCTTCTTCATCGGAGTCATAATCCTTGATGTTATGAAACCATCCCAAGTGGTTTTGTCACTATCCGACCTTCGTGATTAGCGTACCACCCCTGGCAACCTGCCCCTGTCCACCTGCTCACCCAAAAAATAGAGGCATGTCCCAGAAGTGACCGCGACCAGCCCTGAGTTCTGACGGCCATCAAACTTTTTTGGTCTGTAGAATTTCCTGTTATCCAACCAACCACGCTGGTCCTGCTTCATTCTGAGGTCCCCGGTGGGAGTTCTCCCTTCTGCACGGTGACTGCGCCAACCTGTCCTTCGAGATAGAGTTGCGCAGGTTGGCTTGTCGGCCCCACCCTACCCACCAGCGACCTCAAATCATCACCGAGCTTTGCAGAGCACTACAGCACTCCTCCAGTGATGTTTTGGCACAAGCGGCACCACTCTTGGAGTCCTATGCGTAGCGTACCAGTCTGGGTTCTTCCATTCTGACCTACAAGACAGCAAGCGACAATTCGCTCAAGCGTTACCTCCCTCGTGTGCCCCCCTCCTGCGTGAGGGTAGTGCTGTACCGTGAGCCCCTCCCTGAGTTCCCCCTCCCTACGTGGAGGTTATTTCATTTGCTTGTACTAGCAGGGTTGACCGGAAGCTCCATCGACGTAGCGTGTTTACCGGGTGTGCACGCTCCCCGATGCACCCACGTCTCCGACCGGAGCTGATCCTTCGGATGGCTAGGTATGTTTGGTTGTCACTCATTTCCTACTTTTCTAGTATTAGTTCCTATGTCGCGCCGGTGAGACGAGTGCCCGTTCCCAAATGATCCACCTAAATGAGTGATCTTGCTGTCGGTGAGAAGAGCATACATCTGAACCTGTCCCCTCGGTACCGGTCTACCCGATAGTATCCGGTGCCCATCCCATTCTCCCTGGGTGGTTTCCACCACCCTCCTCGCAATTCGGACTGTGTCCGACGCCCCTCGAGCCGCTACTCGCCTAGCCACCACTCAGTACCCTTAAGGAGTTCGCTCTTCGCATGTGTGATTGTCTTTCCGTCTAGGCGTACGTGCTCACGAGTTTGCTGGCTTTAGGTGTCAGTTTCCTGTCCGGGCTCATCCCGCGTCAGTTATGCTGGTACTCCTTGGAGTTTTTGTGTACACACCATGGTGCCAAACTGGGCCAAGAGTAATCAGCAAAACATTCATTACCCATTGTTGGGTCTGGGCCATCATTTCGACATGCCCGTCTTTTCAGAGTCCATCTCATCTCTCTGTGGATGAATTTCCTATACATCTCCCCCAACATATTCCAGGGCAGGGGGTGATGCTGTCAAAATTTTGATAAGTGTTTTTGGTTTAAATCATGAAATTAGATTTATCAATTAATCACATAATGCAGCCAAGAAGGGCTCAAAAACATCATTTCAACACATGAACGGTCAAATATAGGCCGCTTAGAGCCTAGAACGGCCCATTAAAGGCCGTGCAAACATAGGTATTTTGAACGTGAAAGTGAAGATGCACGGCCCATAATGAGACCGCTCAACGAGATGAACGGCCACTATCCAGCTGCTCAATTGCAATGTACCGTTGGGGATTAAACAGTTAAATGGAGACCATCCAGCTCCTGAACAGTCTATTGATAGACCGTGCAATACCTTGGGGTTTTGAAAAAATAAAACCTTTCATCTCTCTCCCTCTCCACCGTAACCAATGGTGGGAGGGAAGGAAAACAATCCCCCACTCCCCCTCTCAAACTCTCCCTCACTCACTCTCTCAATCTCACTCTCTCATCTCCCCCCCCTCGTCCAAGCGCACCAAGCGCCAAGCTCTAACCCGCCCCGCTCGTGCCATGGCCAGAGAGGAAGAGCATGCGCCACCGGCCGTCGAGGAGGAGCCCGTCGCGCCACCGCCCGCAGCCGAAGGAGGGGCTGTGCCACCACTCGCAACCAGGGAGGAGGCCAGAGCACCTGTCACGCAAGAGGAATGCGATGCCGAGGAGCCGACAGTAGCGCCCACGGCAGTGGGCAAGCCACCAAAGACCGATGAGGTAGGTCCCCCATAACCCTCCCCATTTTCACTTTTAGAATGTACATGCTGGATTAGGGGGATAATAGGGGCTTACATCCCCTTCTAGGGTCAGTTAGGAGGCAATTGGGCCATCACCGCTGGCGGGGGAGGGGTTTTATGCCGTCGGGGATGACGACCACTGAACGGTTTAATAGGAACCGCTCTTTTGAATGACGTTGTTCATATCGAACCGTCTATGACCAACACGGCCCAGGGTTGGCCATTGAGAAGTAGCTGAACCGACACGGGAATGGGCCCTAGCATGGTTTGGGGAGAACCGTGGGACACTACAGCGGGCCATATTGGTCCGTTCAGGATGCCAAGCATTGAGAACAACATGGTACCTATCGGTCCGTAGACCCAAGCACAATTTAAGAAAAGTTGTATAGGTACAGAACATGAGAGACTTGGGAGGGAAACATCACGGTTAGTGGGTAACCGTAGGAGAATTAAGCAGCCAAAACATGGCTGTGGAGCTCTAAATCGGAACTATAAGGAACGGTTGAAGCAAAACCGTGGAAGAGTTGAACAGGCAAGTCCCAACCATTTATTTAGCAGAGTGCATTTTTCCTTTTTGTTTTTGTTTAAATGAAATGCATGATTATTTATGAGATGTATGCAATTTTTCTAAATGCATGTAGGGAAAGCGTAGGACCTGGATCTCTTGGCTGCAAGTCCAGGCAGTGTACCTTGCACTGCCCGACTTCCAGCGGGAGAGGCTGTCGGTCATGGGGTTCTCAGAGTTCCTAAGCATTGAGGTGAGATGGTTCGACACACCACTCCTTTACGCTCTGCACGATCGCTGGGACCCAGTGAGTCGTATGTTTCTCTTTCCGTGGGGGCATATGGTCCCCACGTTGGAGGACGTAGCCTGACTCACTGGCCTACTGGTGCATGGGTCCCAGGTTAGTGGGAGCACCTATCTTGACTACCGGGAGATGGCCCAGGAGCTCCTAGGATTGGACTTGCTACACCCTGAGCGGCAGTCCACTACCCTGACCCGGGCAGCACTCCAGGATAGCCTAGGACTACAGAGGGCAGGGATCACGACAGGGGAGCTGCCAGAGCAGAACCTTCAGAGACTGGCAGACCGAGCGAGGCCGAGGGTCACAGCAGAGGCGGGACCGGAGGCAGACAGAGTGCTGAGGAGATTTCTGATGCTACTGTTCGGGCGACTCCTCTTTGCTATGAGAGTGGACGTGATGAGTTGCCGCTTCCTACCACTGCTTGAGGACCTGGACCATATGGGTGACTACACGTGGTGAGCTGCGGTCCTTGCGTTTCTCTTCGATACCCTGAGTTTGACCAGCCATCAAACGATGCTCGGGGGCTTCTCCCCTCTCCTCCAGGTATGACTCGACTTCTAGACTTGATTTATGCAACTTCTATATGCTTCTATATGCTGATGTGTAATGCAATGCAATGTAGGTGCGGGCCTATGTGAGACTACGTGGGCTAGGGAGAGGCGAGGAGGCCTACCCTGACTCGATTCCGATTGGGAGGAGGTGGACCGTGCCTCGGGAGACCGGAGGCCTTTGGAGATAGGTCCAAGTTCTCCAAGATGACCTGGACGCACTACCCTATACCTCGGTACGACTTTAAACTCAATTTCTTTAATTAAATGCAATCTACATGCTTGTGATGCTGATGTGACCTTCCTATTTTGACAGGTTCGGTGGACTCCTTATGTAGATGAGGGGCACGAGGGCCAGCCCTAGGTGGTAGGGGCCCTCGCCTTCTCTGGACGGGATGTGTGGCTTCACTGCATGAATGTAGTGGAGCCACTCTACTTTAGGCTGGTGATGAGGACCATCGGGGTCCATCAGCCAGCAGTGGAGTTCCCGATGTAGGAGAAGCCGGGGGAGCGCGTGGGGCAACATCCGTGGGGCACGATGACGGTGCTGGACTAGACGGTGCGAGCTGCAGAGCATATCGCTAACTGGACAGCACTCGGGTGGGTTGTGACTGCCCGAGCGGAGAGCGATGCGACGTACTACACGACGTACGGCCAGCACTACTGGGAGCAGGTGTTCCGGGGTGCCCACCGACCGATACGACTCTAAACTCAGGCTATTTCTATTATGCTTATGGCTTCTATATGATGTATTGACACTTGGACTTCTAAATGCAGATCGACCCCCGGGGATAGATTGCGGAGCTGCAGGGGCTCCTTCACTCTACGATCCGAGAGCGAGATGAGGCCCGACAGGCCTTGGACCTACTAGTGAATTCTTCTAACCCTTAAACTTGATTATGCACTTTGATCATGATTATGCTATGAAATGATTGACCCTAGAGTTTCCAAATGCAACGAGCCGAGGGGACCCAGCGGCAGGGGACGGACGCTCCTTCTTCCTCTTCACAGACCCCAGCTGACCGAGTGGAGTGGGAGGCGGTGTTTAGATGGATGGTGGCCCGTGCTGAGGCAGCCGAGGTGACACTCTCCGAGAGGGTACGCTCACTTACACATTCCCTGTTGATTACGCTTATATAAAAATGTAATTGACTAATGATGATGCATGTATGTAGGCGACGGAGTTGACAGTGGCCTTGGGCGAGAGTGCCCAGTCGAGAGAGGAGGCGGCCCGCCTTCGAGAGGAGCTCGTAGCAGCGCGGGATGATGCCACCTATCTCCGAGAGGAGATGGCACGGAGCAGACTGGAAGACGTGCTTGAGACGGTGCTCCTTCACGTGGAGCTGGAGTGACTTCGTGTGGGGGCAGAGGAGCTGATCCGAGCCTGAGCCGAGGTGTCGGAGCTGAGAGGGGAGTTGCAGGCTTACAAGGAGATGAGCCTGGAGCGGAGCAGAGCGGCACAGAGCAGTAGCACCCACGGTACCCACAGCTCCTTCCGCAGCTACTTCACGAGTTCCTCCGGTCGTCGGAGGAATAAGGAGGAGGAGCGTCACTGACGGCGGCGCGAGGAGGACACGAGCTCTATAATGGCCCCGCCATCGAAGAGACAGGAGGGAGGAGGAGACAGCGATAGGCCCAAGGGAGCAGCCTGATTTTGTACTCTGACACACTTTGTACATGATGACATGGTTTTTAGTTGATTTTCTTTTATTATGAATGAATGTGAATGTATGAATGCAAATGCGACTGATATGGGAGATACGGGAGAGACGTACCGACTCATGAGAGAGTGGTGAGGAGAGAGAGGCGTTGACTCAGAGTGAGAGAGAGATGCCGACTCAGAGAGAGAGAGAGACGCCGACTCAGAGTGAGAGAGGGACGAGAGAGTAGTGATGACGTTCTGACCTACGAGAGAGATGAAGAAGAGGTGAGGACGTTCCGACCTACGGATGAGATGAGAGGGAGGTGAGGACGTTCCTACTCAGAGAGAGACACAAGGCACTTTAAACTAGAGTGATAGGGGTTTGAACGGTCGTTCTGTAGGCCGCGCCATGGCCTACACGGTCCAACCCGTGCCGTGTGAAGGCAAAACATAGCAAAGCAACTAAACAATCTATGACTGTCCGTTCAAAGGAATAGAACGGCCTAATCTGGAACGTGGGAAATATGAAACGGTCATTTCAGAGCCGCCCAAATATCAAGAGTCAAGGCATTGGACGGTCTTCATAGAGACCGTTCTAATGTTGGGTGGTTAACATGTGACCGTTTAAGAAATTAAGGCTCTTAGAGAACGAAGGAATGCAATGTGTGCCATGAGGACCTACCGAAATATCTGATTTTTATAGATGTTGAAGATATTAGATTTTTATGGATTTTTGAAAATATTTAATTTTTTTAGAGTTTTAAAATATTCGATCTGCCCCTACCTCCATCCCAACCCCACCCACGCCCTCACCAAACCCCACCCCTATGAATCCTAGCTCAAGCTTGGCCCTTGGAACTACTAGGAGCCTACACCTAATCAACAAACAAAAGCTACAAGAAGAGATCGATCAAGCGTCCCTAGTGTGTGCCATTGTCATTTATCTTGGGGAGTCCACCCCAACAAGCCAACATCCGGTGGAAATCCAACACCTCCTTGAAGAGTTCCACGATGTATTCCCCGATGAGCTCCCGGATATATTACCACCCATACGCGATATGCAACATGCCATCGACCTTGTCCCCGGAACCACCCTCCCCAACCTCTCTCACTATCACCTCAACCCCACCGAGCATGTCGAACTTAGGAGGCAAATTGAGGAACTCATCAAGAAAGGTTTCCTCCGAATTAGCAAAATCCCATGTGCTGTCCCGACCCTCCTCACACCCAAAAATGATGGAACTTGGCGCATGTGTGTGGATAGTTGGGCCATCAATAAAATCATTGTCGAGTATAGGGTTCCCATTCCCCGACTAGATGACATGCTAGATATGCTTGCCAGAGCCACAATCTTTTCCAAGATTGACCTCAAAAGTGGCTACCATCAAGTCGGAATAGACATGGGACGAGTGGAAGACTACTTTTAAGACCAAAAATGGTCTTTATGAATGGCTTGTCATGCCCTTCAGGCTTTCAAATGCAGTAAGCACTTTCATGTGCCTCATGACCGAGGTCCTCTGCCCCTTCATCGGCATCTTACTTGTCATCTACTTTGACGATATCCTCATCTATAGCCAATCCAAGTAAGCCCACCTTGACCACCTCTGATAGGTTTGCACCACCCTTAGGAGAGAAAACCTTTATGCCAATCCCGAGAAATGTCACTTTATGACCAACCAACTTGCCTTCCTAGGATTCATTGTCTCATCCCAAGGGGTATCCATGGACCTTGAGAAGGTCCAAGCGATCCTTGATGAGCCTGAGCCCAAGACTCTCCATGATGTCCGAAGCTTTCATGGGCTAGCCACTTTTTATAGAAGGTTCATCCATTAGTTTAGTACCGTGACCACCCCTATCATGGATTGCCTCGAGAAGGGGACCTTTGTTTGGACTAGGGCAGCTTTCAAGGCCTTTCAAGAACTTAAAGAGAAGATGACCCAAGTCCCGGTCCTTTATCTCCTCGACTTCTCCAAAGTCTTCGAGGTCACTTGCGATGCCTCTGGGGTAGGGATTGGAGGCATCCTTAGCCAAGAAGGACATCCCATAGCCTACTTTAGTGAGAAGCTCTGTGAGGCTAGAATGAGGTACTCCACCTACGATAAGGAGTTCTACGATGTGGTCCAATCCCTTCGGCATTGGAGGCACTATCTATTGCCCAAGGAGTTTGTGAGCTTTTCGGATCACGAGGCATTGAAGTACCTCAACTCCCAATAAAAACTAAATGCCCGTCATGCCCATTGGGTTGAGTACATCTAGGCCTACACCTTTATCCTAAAATACAAGGTGGGTAGTGAGAATCATGCTGCCAATGCGTTAAGTAGACGGGTAACCTTACTCTCCACTATCCAAGTAGAGATCACAGGGTTTGAGCAAATCATGGAGGAGTACCCTAGTTGCCCCGACTTTAGGGTTCACTACACTATCCTCTCCACCCAGCCCAACAAGGAATGTAAGGGATTTTTACTCTAGGATGGGTATCTCTTCAAAGGGACTAGGCAGTGTATACCCCAGACTTCCCTTCAAGACTTCTTGGTTTGGGAATTACATGGAGGTGGCCTTGCTAGTCACTTTGGGGTCCAAAAGACCATTGTGTTAGTCGAGAGACAGTTCTATTGGCCAAGTGATGGGGGCATCTCTCGCCCTTCATATTTTTTCAAGACCCCGGTTGCTCGCCAGCATGGCTCCATTGTGTCCGTCAAATAGATCGTTGTATCGAGAGTTGGATCGTAGTCTCTTACCATAAAAATGGAGCTACTTTACCATATTATGAATTTAACGGTTTCAATAAATCCCTATTTAATTACTCGAATGTACCAACATAATTATTTGATCAATTCTGTTAATTGACGTGGGTGACGACGGGACGATCCCGGCGGCATGCGACGAGCGTGGGAAGCTTGGTGGAACGAGATTCTAACGGCATTCTTCACGGTGTGTGGACGATCCAGCACGCCTCGACGCGGACCAAAGGTAGGGTGACGATCCCTAGCCTCTTGCATTCCTTCCCCGCGAGTTTTAGCCTGAGGCGAGGCCGAGAGGGGTTATTTTCACACCGGGAAGGAAAAATCATGTCATGGGGAGAGCTCGCCCGATCCGTCGTTTTACCCCGCGAATCTGCGTTTTAAGGGCATAGAAGTATGCTAGGGGGCTTGGGGGTTGTATTCCCTTCATTTACCCCTCTGTGGGGCTTGTATGGGGCCGGAATGGGCGAAATCTAGCTGGTTCGCCGTTTTCACGCCGGTGAGGGTTGAGCGGTCGAACCAGGGCCCGTTCATCCTATGTGCGGCCTTGGCCTGACCGCCCTTCAGCTCAGAGCGCAGTGGGGCATGTGCAGCCAGTCGTGCGACCGCACATCCCCATGAGCAGCCCGAGACCAACCGCACATCCCGTGAGTTTCTGACCGTTGTTTGTTACCGTTGCACAGTGCACCGGGGTGAGTGGCTAGGGTCTAGCCGCATGTCCTCATGAGCGGCCATGGGCTAGCCGTTCATCTTGTGGTGCCGTTGGTGGACGAGCGGCCTGAGTGGGTCCTCCCATCCCTTGAACGGTGAGTTTCTAGCCGCCCTTCCCCTGTGCGGCTAGGGTCCAGCCGTTCATGCTTTTGATTGTTGGGTTGATGAATGGCCGAGTTGGACCCCCCATCCCCACGTGCGGCTAAGGGTTAGCCGCACATCTATTGAGCGGCTTGGGTATAGCCGCTCTTTTGTCCATTTCTTCCAGGGATAGAACGGTCCGTCCCTGGCCGTTCATCTCCTGGTGCGGACCGTGTCTAGCCGCACAACCCTGAGCGGCCCAGAGGGGACCGTTCAAGGGGCTAGTCTAACCGGTATTTCTTTCTTGGCCGATTCGAGTCCTGGGTGCATGGACCTCGATCCGCGTGTTGACCCGTGGTCTGACAGATGTTGGGCATCGTGTCGAGGCCAGGTGTTGTGCTACTGTGTAGTCCCGGGAGGTGTGTTTTCAGCTCGTGTCACCGTGCGACGGTGCTGGTACGAGGAGCGTTCTTTGTACTGTCGATTTCGACATTATTTTCCATAGCTTGAGAGTCTACTCCTTCAGAGACACTCCACTAGTCGTAGCCCGCCAGTACGCGTGTGCTAGTATCCACTTGGGATTGGTGGGATGGCTACCCAGAGGATGGTTTTTAGACTGGTTTTCGTCAGGCCCCACGTCGTCAGCCAGAGTCTGGCTGAGGGGAAAACTGGTTAGAGGCCAGACCTAGGACGCATGGTCTGTGTGTGCACACGTGGTTGGGGTAGTTGGACACGCGTTGACGGCCGTGACCCCAGCTAGTCACTTGCTTTGTGGTTACTTGTGCGTGTGAGTCTCGCGCCCGAGGCATAGTAGCTAGACACTTATGACGCGGTATAAGACGTCAGTGGACACATCCGGTCATTCTTCTAGTGGGAGGTACTTCTGTTCTGGACAGGGACTGGCAGACTGTCAGTGTTAGTTGCTTCAACCTTCGGGTTTGGGTCGTGTTGACTGGTGAGTTTCGGTCGTTTTGTCGTGGCGTGCATGTGTAGGTTTTCACACCGTGAGATCGGTACTTGTAGTGCAGGGCTTCTACTTCTGAGGTACTCGCTTAGCTGCTAGTGTAGCGGTCTTCCGTTTTGCGAGGGGATGCGTCCCGTGACGTCTTGCATCGCGTCATAAGTGTCTAGCTACAACGTCCCGGGCGCGAGCAGGAACTCACAACAAGGACTAGTTGGGTCACGCTTGTCAGCGCGTGTCCTCTGCCCCCAACTACGCGTGCACACACAGACCATCTGCTCTAGGTCCAGTTCTCTAGCTGATTTTTCCCCCTGCCAGACTCTGGCGGTAAAGGTAAGGGGCCCTACGGTAACCAACCTAAAAATCGTCTCACTCGGGTCACGCTCTCCACCACTCCCAAGTGGGTCCACACCCGCGTGCGCAAGAAACTACGACTAGTTGGGGTTCACTAAACGTGGACACTGAAAACCACGCACACACCCATTGCGAGAAACACGGAGTAACAGGTAGCTCGAAGCCGCCAGACTCTGGACCGCCCACTAGACCTACTAAACTCAACAGTCTTTGAGTTACGAGACTCGGGGTCAAGACCGTTGCACGTGATAGCACAATGCCGTCAATCTGGCCCAATCCTTAGGTCTGAAATCACGGTGACACACAAAAAATCTCTAGCCCCAGGTTGGTTAATTGGACAAACAATCCGAGTGATGCGGGTCGGACACTCAATTCCCATCACCGAGGCCAGACACACGGCCCCTCCCTCGCAACTCGAAACACGCACGGGGTCGCTCAGACCCTAGGACTCATGAGCACGCTAACCATGGTAGCACGGTCCTCCTGACGCCCTCAAAATATGAACACGGAACCCTCGGGGTGTCTGGGGTATTCACGAGACCGCAAGTCGACCACTGGGGTCACGACCGGGTCGACCAGGGATTCACACAACACGAAACGAACGCGGCAAGCACGAAGACCCACTTCGGTGTAAAACGGTGCCTGGCAGTCTATCTTTGGGCCGTCACAGCCTGTAACGGTCCAAAGCTAGGCCGCCACAGCCCCCTAACGGTCCAACTCAGGAGCGTTAGACGAAAAGGGCAACCCTGGCTGTGGTGCACCCACCCTGAGGCGTTACAGCCTCTAACAAACAAAGACTGGTGCGTTAGAAGACACGACAAAAGAGAACATAACGCACACCTCTAGAGGCGTTATGTACATAACGGACCAACCATAGTGCGTTATATCACGGAGTGAAAACAGACTATAGCGCAGTCCTCTAGGCACGTTATGGACCTTAACGGATCATCTCTGGTGTGTTAAGTGTAAGGTAAGGGCGTTGAGCATAACGCACCTTCCATGGGACGTCATAGGACATAACGGACCTCCTTAGGCGCGTTATGTGACCAGGACCCCCACGGTCAAAAATCAACGGTCGAAAACCATAACGCACCAACGCAGGGGCGTTATGTGGAACATAACGGTCAGTCGTGGGGCTATTAAATCCACGAAAGCCAGACTCAAAACCCATGGAGCATAACGCCCCTCCCTAGGTGCGTTATGCACATAACGGCCACTGGGACGACCGCTATGTCGACCCAGCGGCGAAATGGCGAATTATCCCTAAAAACGTCGACCACGCCCCCAGACCTCCACGGGAGAGGGGAAAATCAAGGGGGAAGTCCCCAAATGACCCCTAACATGCATCTACGACCTCGGATCGGCCCAAAACGCATTGAAACGGTAGATCGACTCACAACCCCAAAATTATAGATTTTTTTCAAAATCTCCAAATACGCCCGCTCGGCTCACCACGGCCTACGAAACTCATGGAAAATGAAGTACAGAGATTAAGGATCCGTTCCCCTACCTCCACCGAAGATACGACGCACCGTGGACGCCGATCCATTTAGAAAATGCCTAGAAACTTTCACCGGTTCACGAGCACGCCCCCGAGCTTCCACGCGCCACCGGCCCTCGATCCTTGACCCGTCCTCACCACCCTCGCCCCCACGCCGCCTCCGCCTCGCCCCCGCCTTGCTCAGTCGGCCGCTGGCCCCTCCCATCTCCTTCCTCCACAAACCAGCGCGCCCCCATCAACCCTAACCCTAGCCACCAGCATCCCACACCCTAGCCCTCTCTCCCTCTACAACCCAGGTTCGCCCTCCCCTGCTCCGTGCATCCACGACATTCCCAGAGTCGTCCGTCACTGCTACGTCCTCCCGGGGATCAGGAAGACCTCTCTGCTGCTCTCTGCAACCAGCCTGTAGTAGAGGTCACATTTACAGAGACTACCTTGGCATCCACTGTGCGAACCAGCCAAAGTTGTCTTCTGTGGAGTCGATCTTTGTCAATCTAGCTTCGTTCCAGAAGTGGTCCTGCTGCGATCCGACCTCGGCACCGTTCGTGTCGTCCATTCTCGTGCGACTGCGCCAGATTCGGGTCAGATCCTGAGCACCTTTTGGTAGCAGCCCCACCGCCCACCCCGTGTGAATCGGTTAGAGATCTCTTCATGAGAGTTCTTCCTCTCCGAAGCGCCGACGCACCAGAGGTGGTCCCGCCTGCTTTCGGCAACGTCTCCATCTAGGGTGTCCATTCTCCCTCAGTCGCACCAGACCCAAAGTCCCCTGTTCGCCTAGGACAAGCTACTGTCAAGTCAGCCCCGACACCCCCTCCTCCTATCTGTTTCAGGTCGTGCTGTCTTCATCAAAGTTGTGATTTTCGATGATATGAAACCAACTCAAGTGGTTTTGTCTCGATCCGACATCGGCATTGGAAGTTCCACCATGACCATCGGCGTCCTATCCTGATGTACGCCCAGAAACTTGACACCGGCCATTCCTGTGACCACGTCCAACAAGGTGTTCAGACGGCCGCCTTCTTCTGAGGGTTCGTATATCTTCCTGTCAGCAACGTCCACGGCTTGGTCTCGTCATGTTTGGAGCTCGATAGCGCCCGTACTGGCCGACGCACCACGATCGCGCCCACCAGTCCTGCGCGGTAGAACTGCACAGGCCCACAGCCACGGTCGTCGTCTCCATCCAGCGACATCCGCTCGATGCCAGACCATCAGGCGTCCTTTGGCATCCCTCGGGCTTCGTCCAGGAGTTGGTTGCACCTCGATCGGATGCCCAGGCTCGGCGTACGGTCGATAGTTTGTTTTCCCCTCCCCGCGATCCCCCCTCCTGCGCGAGGGTAGTGCATGTAACTGTTTTTCCCCTCCCCGTGAACCCCTCCCTGCGTGGAGAGTAGTCAATGTATTAGCAAGGATCGTCGCCAAGCTTCCTCGATGCAGCGTGTCCACCGAGTGCGCACGCTCCCCGGCATGCCCTCGTCTTGGACCGTAGCCGATCCTTCGGACGGGCTAGGTACGTGCGGCTGCCTCTCCACTCTGCTTGTCTAGTATTAGCTCCAACTGCAGCACCCGTGTGAGGAGTGCCTGGTCTACAATTCCACTATTTTTCGTGAGTTCTTGCTACCGGTGAGTGAGTGCACATCAAAATCGATCCCCTCGGTATCGGTCTGCCTGGTTGAATCTGGCACCTGCGACGTATTCCCCGGGGTGGTTAGCTACCACTCTCCTCGCTGCTCGGATCGTGTCTGGCTTCCTCACGAGCCATAGCTCACCGAGCCATTACTTCAAGTCCTGTGGAGTCTGCGACGCACGTGTGTGTTTGCCTTGTCGCTTAGACGGCTTGCGCTCATTGATTGCTGGCTTAGGGTCCCGTGTCTCGACCAGGTTCGTCCCACGTCAGATCTGGTATCAGAGCAAGTTTTCGACTTGCCCTTGCTAATCGAGTCCTAGGCCTTGACCATCCTTGCTTGTGAGTCTGTTTCACCCGCCATCCCACTCCCCTTAACGGCCACCCGTAGTGGTGCCCCTTATCAGCCTCTAGGTCAGCCCACCATGACTAGTCCCGGCCAACCCATACATGCTCCTAGTGAGTCCATCCTAGGACAACTTCCCCATGCCGGCCTAAGAAATACACCAGTGGAGGCTTGCTCAGAAGAGGGAAGGCCAGGCGTTGGTCAGGAGGGGGGTTTGGTGAAGGCACAGGGGGGCAAGAACACGGACGCCACCGAATACGGGGAGGCCACCAAGCACAAACACCGGTTGGGCAAACGATGGTCGGGGCAAACAAAGTTTATTCATGCAAAACAAGGGAATGGGAGTACAATCAGAGCAAAGGGGAAGAAGGGGAGAACGGAGGGGCTGGGGTTGAACAAAGGCAGCAAGGGCCCGTTCTTCCCCACTCCACTGGCTACATCACCCTCTCTCTCCCTTTCTCGCTCTCCTTTCTTCTTCCTTTCGCAGGGACGGCGATGGCCGGGCAGCAACGGGGAGGGCAGCAGGCCCCTCTCCCTTTCTCTTCTTCTCTTCTTCTTCTTCTTCTTCACCTGTCTGGGTTTCTGCGGGCCTTTTCCTCTCCATTCGTGTGTCTTCCTATGTTCACCGACGGGAGGCTTTTATCCCCCCTTTTTTAGTTTTATTGCTATTATTATTATCATAACCTGCTACATTTGGAGTGTACCGGGCTGGGAGCTGGGGCTAGTGTGCCGGTGAAGGAGGAGACGAAAGGCGTGCCGGCGAGGAAAGAGAGAGGATGGGGAGTGCGAGGTGAGACGGCGGGGGACGCGCACCGGCGAAGAGGGTGAGACGGTGGGGAAGAGCGAGAGAGAGAGAGAGAGAGAGAGAGAGGAAGGGTGAGACGCTGGGAGAGGGAAAAGAAGAGACGGAGAAGTGAGACGGACGGAGAGAGAGGAGGGAGGTGAGACGGACGGGGGAGGAATGAGACGGTGGGAGGTCGAGAGAGAGGGAGATGAGACGGTGTGGCGGTGAGAGACAGACGGTGAGACGGACGGGGGTGTGCCGATGAAGGAAGTGAGACAGACGGTGAGACGGAGGGGAAAGAAGAGACGGTAGGGAGAGGGGGAGACGGTGGAGAAGACGCAAGGGGGAAGCGTGCCGGCGAGGGGAATGAGACGGAGGGAAAGAGACGATGCGAGAGGGTGAAACGGACAGGGAGAGAGGCGATGGGGGAATGAGACGCTGGCGAGTGTGCCATTGAGGGAGAGACGCAGGGCGCGAGAGAGAGAGGATGGAGGTGAGACGGTGGGGGGAGAGAGAGAGAGACGCGGGGAGAGAGAGACGCTGGGCGTACCGGCGAAGAGGGAAGACGCAGGAAGAGAGAAGGAGAGACGGTGGTGAGACGGAGGGACGGAGACGCAGGGCGAAGAAAGGGAGACGGAGGGGGTTGAGACGGTGCCATAAATGCACCGGTGAGGGAGTTGGACGGTGCGAGAGGGAGTGAGACGGTGGGAACGCACCGGCGAAGGGCGTACCGGTGAAGGACGTCAAGGGTTTGTTCTCTGGGGGCCTTAAGGCCTTTCTTTTCTTCCTCCTTTGATTTTGTTGACTTTGTCCGAGTTATCTCTTCCACCTGCAGTTGTGATTATTCGAGGTGCTCAGTCATTACCCCGTCCGGATTTCTTTATGGTGCCCCACGGTTTGTTCATCTTAGTTAAGGTGTATTGTTATTTATTGTTCCCTTTGTCTGTTGCCCCCCCTGTTGTCTTTTAACACATCATTATTAATTCTGACGAAAATTCGGCAGCACCTCCCCTTGACCCCGGGCGTAAGGGAGATACCGGGAACGCGCCCACATGGAGTGGCGGGACCCAACAATTAGAGGCGGGCGTCCACAGACGACACGCCGTAAATGAACCTCGGAAAACACGAAGGGAGGAGATGGTAAGAAAGCCAATGGGGCAGCCAGAGGTGATGGGCTAAAGGGGTGGACTGTTGACAGGACGAAGGGCTGGGTGTGCCGTTGAAGGCTCAGGGGTTTAGTGTGCCGGCTAAGGAGTGTACCGGTGAAGGCTCATGTGAGGGAGCGTGCCGGAGGATGATACGCCGAGCTAAAAGCTAACTCGGTGCCTAGAGCCCTCTGGAAACTCCTCCAGAAACCAGATGTGAAACGCGGATCCCGATCGGACACGATCGAAATGGGAATCCCATGCAAGGGTACGATCCGCTCCACATACAAACGTGCCAATTTGGGCACACCCCAGCTGACTCTGATCAGTAACAACCGAGCCGTCTTCGTCAGCCGGTCCACGAGCAACCATATGCTATCATGCCCACTCGGAGTCCTCGGCAATCTCACCATAAAATCAGTGGTCACGTGGTCCCATTTCTACGCGGGAACCTCCAAGGGCTGAAGCGCACCTCCTGGTCGCTGATGCTCCGCCTTCACCTGCTGACAGGTCAGGCACTTGGCCACGAACTCAACAACATCTCTCTTCATGTCAGGCCAACAGAACTGCCTCCGCAAGTTTCGATACATCTTCGTCGCACCCGGGTGTACGGTGTACCTTCTCCCATGAGCCTCACGCAACACCGCACGACAAACCTGCTCCTCGGCTAGGACGTACAGCCTGCCACGGAACCTCACAGCACCATCCTCGCCGAGCACCACATCAGCCAAAGCCAAAATATGGGACAACTTAGGATCCGCATGCTGAGCCTCTGTCACCTGATGGCAGATAGTAGGGGTGACAGTCAGACTCGCGAGCACTGCTAACCCTGGCTCTTGGGGAATCTTGAGCCGGAAAGACACTTCAGGCACTTGTTCCCAGAGCCTCCACTTCCTCAACATCAAGACACTGACCGCGACCTTCCGACTCAAAGCATCGGTGATGACATTCATCCTGCCCGACTGATAAGATAGGGTGAAGTCATAATCCTTCATATACTCCATCCAACGCTACTGCCTGAGGTTCAGGTCCTTCTAAGTGAACACATACCTCAGACTCTGATGGTTAGTGAACACCTCAAACTTCTCACCGTATAGATAATGCCTCCAGATCTTCAATGGGAAGATCACAGCCACCAACTCTAGGTCATGGGTAGGGTAGTTCTCCTCATGTGGCTTCAGCTGTCGTGAAGCAAACGCCACCACTCTACCATGCTGCATCAACACCGCACCCAATCCGACCCCGGAAGCATCTGTACACGCCACGAAATCTCCTGATCCAGAAAGTAAAATCAATACCGGAGCCAAGGTGAGCAACCTCTTCAACTCCATAAAGCTATGCTCACACTCATCGGTCCAGGTGAAAGGTACATCCTTCTGCGTAAGTCTGGTGATCGGGGCCGCAATGCGAGAAAAATCCTAGATAAACCTCTGATAATATCCAACAAGCCCCAAAAAACTTCAGATCTCGGTCATAGACCTCGGCCTCGGCCACTGCATTACTACCTCGACCGTGGCGGGGTCCACGGAAATGCCATCACCAGAGATCGCCTGCCCCAAAAAGTGCACCTCACGAAGCCAGAACTCCCACTTGCTGAGCTTCGCATACAACTGGTGATCTCACAACGTCTGCAGCATCACACCCAAATGGTACGCGTGCTCCTCGGTAGACCGCAAATAAACAAGGATGTCATCCACAAACACGACCATGAGCTGGTCCAAGTAGGGACGGAACACCCTCTGCATCAAGTCCATGAAGGCTGCGGGGGCATTGGTGAGCCCAAACGACATTACCAAGAACTCATAATGCCCGTATCTCGTACTAAACGCAGACTTCTCCACATCAGACACGTGAATCTTCAGCAGATAGTAACTGGACCACAAATCAATCCTCAAGAATACCAGAGCAGACTAAAGCTGGTCGAACAGATCATCAATCCATGGCACCGGTGATGGGGGCATCTCTCGCCCTTCATATTTTTTCAAGACCCTGGTTGCTCGCCAGCATGGCTCCATTATGTCCGTCATATTTTTCTGAGTCGAGTCGTGTAATTTTCATATTTTATTTGGATCTTTCTTCTGTCTACCCCTTCTCATCCATTCCTCCTTTTTGCTAATGTCAAAGGGGGAGAATTGTTTGATTGTACAGAGGAGAATTGTATGAATTGTACAGGGGGAGAGTTTTGTAAAGGGGGAGAAGTATAGAGAAGAATTGTCTCTGAGCATGCATTCAGGGGGAGCACACTTTAGAGATGCATTCAGGAAGAGAGTCAGCATTTGCATGCATAACATCTGACCAAGCATCTTGTCATGTCAAAATGCATCGTCTTCTCTAAATTATCCATTAGTGTTGCCATCATCAAAAAGGGAGAGAATATTGTAAACCTTGTTTTGATGATGGCCAACATTGATCTAAAGTGATGATGTATGTATTTTGATTCCGGCATTATTGATTTCAGACATCGCATGCAATCTAGTCTATTCCGTGCAGAGTCTTCATGATGCATCATTTAAGTTTAAGGCATGAAATCATAAGTCCATGCACATTCCACCGAATTGCATAATTAAAGTCCGTGCATATTTTAGACTTAGACTAGTTGCTGTTAGGTTGCTTCTTAAGTCTGTGCATGTTTTGCATCTAAAGTCCGTGCATGGTCCGTGCAATTTTTCGGTTGCATTGTAAAGTCCATGCATGTACAGTCTTTGCATGGCAAGTCCGTGCATGCCTTGTTCAAGTCCATGGATGAACAGTCCACTGCAAAGCAAGTCCGTGCATATGAGTCCATGCATGTTCTGGCCTTGGCCAAGAACGTAAGTCCGTGCACATTCTCTTAAGAAGGAAAGTAGAGTCCGAGCATGAATAGTCATGTCTTCGCCAAGTCCTTGCAAGTCTTTACGGAGTCCGTGCATGTCAAACCCCGTGCATGTTTTTGTATTGAAACCAAGTCCTTGCAAGTCTTTACGAAGTCCGTACATGTCAAACCCCGTGCATGTTTTCTTAGTGAAGCCAAGTCCTTACACGTCTTCACAAAGTCCGTGCACGTCAAACCCTGTGCATGTTTTTCCTATGTGTAACTTTTGTTAAAGTCCGTGCATGTTCATTTGAAACATGCATCCGCGCATGTTTTGACTCTGCTTCTCAGAACTTGCATCTGTGCACATTTTGACTGCTTCACAAAACATGCTTCTGTGCATGTTTTGCTTTGCTTCACAAAGCTCACGACTTGGCAATCAAGTCAGTGCACATATCATACCCCGTGTATTTTCCTCAAAATAAACTCCTTGCATGCTCTGCCTGCTATCAAGCCCGTGCATCACCTTGCTAGTCTTGTATTAATGTCGATGTATGCACTGTTGTAATGTCAGTGTATGTCCGAGCATACACTGTAATGATAGTAGTGCATGTCCGAGCATATGCATTATGTCCTTCTCACCAAGTCCGAGCGCACATTAACACCCATGCATGTTTTACTCGCCGTTTATCAAAGTCAGAGCATACACTGTAGCAGAGACAGTGTAAGTCCTTTTAAGGTTCGAGCACATACACCAGCAAGTCCGAGCACATAATTGATGCGCACCGACTAATGTCGTTAAGAAAGCCGTGCCACAATTTTAAATATATTCGCACTCACTCACTTTTAAAGATAATAAATCAAATATGTAGTGGTAAGTGGAGTCGATCCCACGAGGAAGGAAAAATCTTTATTTAATCAAGTTGGAAAAATGACTTATGCTTTGAAAACCAAGTTTTGAGTGAGATTTAACACTAAAGAAAAATAACATGCATGATAACTAATTAAAGAAGATGAGAGGGTTTAAGAAGAGAAATTGGAGGAGATAGAGAGAGAACAACAATCTCAACTTGCAACAAATGAATTTCATTAAGATGAAAGTGGAAAGTCACACTCTAAAAATAAAATTACAACTTGCACAAAAGGGAAAAAGGGAAGAAAATGTAGCCGAGATGAAGAACAACGCCGCCTCCGTGCCAA
>JANBPO010002085.1:0-112183 GCA_024336825.1 Amorphophallus titanum | reverse complement strand
ATCTACATTACAATGGTTTATTGTGACTGATACAACTAGGGCGTCATCGTGCGGGGTTGGTAACCCTTCCAGGTCTTGGTCGGAGAACACCAAGGCCTGTTGTTCACTCGCCTGCGGGGCCTTGGGGGGTTCGGAGGCCCGGCTCGCTCACTCGGTGTGACGCTTCCTTCCTCGACTGCTATCTCCTCCTGATGTCGTGCCACCAACAATGACGTTGATGTGGACCCTGCGGGGGATATTATCGATCTCCTCAGGGGTGACAGTGTCTTTCTTGTGCTCAAACACGTACCGGGATAAATGCCCCTGGTGGACGAGGCACTCGATCTCATCTTGTAGTTGATGACAATCGCCTGTATGGTGTCCGTGGTAACTGTGGAACAGATAGTGCTTTTGACAGTTGTGGTGCTTTGCCTTCATGGGCTCGGGTTGGCAGAGAAGGCCCGAGCCCATGATGTCTTCGTAAATCTCGTAGATGGGGGCGGTCAGGGGGTGTACCACTCATACCTCCGAGAGGGCTCTTTGTGGTCCCTATCCCGGTTCCCCCTTTTTCCTTGTCTGGAGCCTTGCTCAGACTGTCGCTTCTTGTCCCCCTCCCGACACGGGCCCGTTGCACTATGGCAGGCAGTGAGGAATTCTTCGCACTTGGCATGGCGTAGGTCCAGGGTCACAAGCTCAGCGAGGGATGTGGGAGGATGAAGGACCAGCTCATGCCGTAGGTTCTCATCATTGGTGCCCCCGGTCAGTGCAGATATGGTCGAGGTAACATCCAGGTGGGGGATACGCAGGGCCTCTGATTTCAATCGGTTAATATAGGCCCAGAGCCTTTCCCCCTATTCCTATTTGAGGGCCAATAGCCCCACTATTGACCATGGAGGACCACTACTAGTGAAGCTCTCCTTGAATACTAGCGTGAACTATTGAAAATCACGGATGTTGCCTGGGGTGAGTGCTCTGAACCATGCCTGAGCACCCTGGACCAGGGTGGTCGTGAATGCTCAGCACTTGATGGCATTGGACGCCCCATGCAAGGTCATGAGGGCATCGTAACTATCACAATGGTCGGTCGGGTCTCCCTGGCCGTCCTATGCTTTGAAGGTCAGCAGTGAGATCCTGGGGGAGATCTCGGCCTTCAAGATGAGGTCAGAGAATGGGGATTGCTCCTTGTCCTCCTCAGCAGAGGTCTTTTGTAGGGCATTGAGGGCGCACTCTTTCTCTATGAAATGCCTCTCAAAATCTCGCACCCAGAGGGATAGCTCTGGTCATCACTGGGTCGAGGGGCTGTGGGGGCGCTCCTGCACGCTGCCTCAACCCCCCTCGAAGGCCTCAGTCTTCGGAGGCAGTCGGCGCGCTCCAGACTTCTCTCTCCTCAGGATGGAGGAGGCTTCTTGCTCCGGGGGAGGGGCTTGCGATGGCCCACCTGACCGGTTGCAGATTATCCACCGTCCCCAGAGGATGAAACGGCCCCCTGCAGTTTGCAGGGAAGCATCTCCACGAGGGGGGCTTTCCCTAGGAATTCGCAAATGCTCCTCCCTAGCCACCTTGGTCCTCATTAGATCAATGATGCTATCTGGTTTTGCACTGAGGGTTTGGAGGGGGTCCATGCTTCCAGTAGGGGGTTGCCCCTCCACGGTGGGTGGGGGGTTAACGCTGGTCGGGTGGCTGGCGCGTGAGAGGGTGATTCTCGTAGGATAGGAAGGTGCACCTTCCTCCATCACCACGGCCTTTCCTTTGTCGTCGGTGGCCTTCCTACTAGAACTGATGGGGACATCACTCTTACCCTTTCACTCCGAGGGGTCCTGCTGCTCGCCAATGTGTTCGCCATGGTTCGTGGAGTCTAGCTATATAATTTTTATATTTTTCTTGAGTCATAATCATGTAATTTTACCTTTTATTGAGTCTATTATCTAAGTTGGTTAGTCATTTGAGCCGTAGAAATCAAATCTAACAGAATGTAGAGATGATCAGCAAAGTAGATGGAAGATGTTGGCACACAGACAATCGCACATGAAACACTAGAAGATTTTTAGGTGGTTCGATCTCTAGCTAGAGATCTACGTCCACCCCTTACTCAACTAAGTAAGGTTTACTGCTGACTCACAGCTTGAATCCGCTGATCCACAGTTTCGGGGATAAAATCCTTATAAATTGCTGATCCACAGCTTTGGGGAACACATCCCAGACCGCTGATCCACAGCTTTGGGGAACACGTCCCAGACCGCTGAGCTTCACAGCTTGCTGACCGCTGATACACAGCTTATGAAGGAAATCAGAAATCAAACGGAAGAATAAAGACAATCAAAGAAACAATGTAGCTCTCACGGAGCGAACTGACTCTGAATTTGATTCAAAAGTCACTTACAGAGAAGGATTCTCTCAGACTCTCTTCTCACTCAGACTAACTTTGCAAATTACGGCACTCTGTTTTTCTCTAAGAATCTTGCAGACTCTTTCTCTCAATCTTCTCTCTGATTCTTCTCTCTCTCAAACTCTGGAATCTCTAGCTCTTCTCAATCACACCTCTCTTCCAATCTTCTATGCTCTGTGTGATCTGGCCTCTTTATATAGGCTCGCGAGAGAAGGCGCGTGGGAAACACGTTCCCGCTCAGGGAAATTTGAAAAGAAGTGCTCCGCTGGGAGTCCACATGTCAGGGGATGAAAGCGTGTTGACCACGTGGCAGAATCTTCAAATGAGATCCCCGTCTTGGATCACGTGTCTGTCACTAACTTCGAGCCACGTGACCATTCTGAGTGTAAGGCATGTTGCCTTTCATATGTTCACTGGGTCTTTCAGTGACTTAAGTCCCTGCCAATCAGAACAACGACATTTTGTCAAACACTTTGTCAGCATAGGTGAATATTCAATATGCATCAACCCATGAAAGTTAAGTCATGACATAAGGAATAGAGGAGACATAAGATGCACAGACCTTAGTTTAAGCAGTGCAGGATATGCACAGACCTATGCTATGCATGTGCACAGGCTTATAGCCTGAGACACAGACCATTAGCATCAACCTTCTACTGGTATGCTCTGACCTTAATGCCTAGTATGCTCTGACTCTAAATGTTGTATGTGCACAGACCTTGAATACTGAATGTGCATAGACCTTAAAATGTGCACAGACTTCGGTCTATACATGTGCGTCGACCTTGATGCAACATGTGCACAGACTTGAGCATGTGTGCAGACCTTACAAGGCATGAAGAGAAATGTGCATCGACTTTGTATGCAGTGCTACAAAGATGTGCATCGACCTTATGTACCTTGCTGCAAAACATGCATCATCCTTAATATGCAAGATGCACATGTGCACAGACCTTATGAAAGAATAAGGCAGATGTGCATCGACCTTAGTATGCAAAATGCAAATGTGCACAGACCTTAGAAGGCAGGATGCAAAATGTGCATCCACCTTAGAAGGCAAGATGCAAAATGTGCATTGACCTTGTGCGCTATCTAACACAATGTGCGTCGACCTTATGCGCTATCTAACACAATGTGTGTCGACCTTATGCGCTATCTAACACAATATGTGTTAACCTTATGCTCAATCTAACATAATATGCTCCGACCTTGTGTATGACTAAGGCAGATGTGCATCGACCTTGTGTATGATTAAGGGAGATGTGCATCGACCTTAGTATGACTAAGGCAGATGTGCATCTACCTTAGTACGAAACATATGCTCATGAAGCTATAAAATGCTAACAGTGTTGCCATAATGAAAAAAGGATTCAGAATATCACCAATGCCAACATCCAAAAACTGAAGACAAAATATATTGTTGCCAATTATCAAAACTTAATAAGAAAAGGAATTCAGAGAGTCAAGTCAAAGGAGACACAACATGAGACATACATTATCCCACACAATCTCTCCACAATAGTCTTGGGGGGCGCACCCCTCCCTTTCCCAAGCCCAATTGGGTTGGGAAGGAGGGCATCCTCCTCCCTTCCCATTCCTCCTAGGAATAGATGGGCTCCCCTCTCCTCTTATCCCCTTATCCCCTCATCCCCCATCTCTAGGACTCTGGGGAGGATAATAATTATTTAACTAGGGTTCTTATTAGGATTTATTTTGGTAATTAATTAGGTTTTTCCCTCCCCATATAAATACTCTTTTGCACTCTTTTTGGGAAATTAATGAATAGAAAATTTAGAAAAAATCTCTTGTGAAGGCCGCGGCCCTCTCTTCCCCTCTCCTCTTGTGGGTGTGACACCCCCATCCCACCCTATCTCTTCTTCTTGGGTGCGATGCCCAAGACCTCTTCCCTAGAGTTTCTATTGCACGTGCTACTGGGAGGCGACCTCCTCGACGTCCAGTAGATCCAGGAGTTCCCCGTTCATGGTCGTGCTGCAACGTGGAGGCTCGTGGTACCCTGCTACCCCGGGTGCACCCTGTGTGTCTGCCTGCTGGACAAAGATGTGGTTAACTGGTTGGTTCGCCCCCTTCCCCATCTCAATTCATCCTCAAACTTGGTCTGTGGCTTTCCCCACGTGTCCCCTTCTTCCAAACCAATTTTCACGCCCAAACTCGTCCTATGTCCGAACTTCCCTTCATAGCCCATCTACCCTATGCAGACTACACCTCTGCAGATCTGCAGGGATAGAACCCATCCACAGTCACCATCTCGCCCCCCAAACCTTGTCCAAACACCTTGAAATTGGGTACAAGACTTCCCCACAGCATACCCCATCCACCATAAAAATTACATGCCGTTCTGGGCCCGTTTGCCCTGCATAATCCCATTCCCCATCTCTGTTACCCAGTCTGTCTGCATAGATCTGCAGAACTGAGTCCCTTTTTCCACCGCTCCCCACACCCAAAACCTCCACTACGTGTGGCCCCGCCACTCATCCTCCATCTTCCCACATTCATCCCCCATCTCCCAGGGAAATCCCAGCCCTAAAATCCCCCTGGAAGTCCCGTTGCCACGTCGTTCTTTCTCTATCTGTCCTGCTGCCTGCAGACAGGACAGATTGCATAGGTGTTCACTTTCTAAGTCATCCCGGCTGCCACGGTGATAATTTGTGGACCATCTTCCATGTGCATCTCAGGACGTCCCCGCCTACATCCATGCCAAGTTTCGTGATCAGAGGATGACCAGAAGGCCACGTTCCAGGCCTCCCCGCCCACTGGTCGCCTGCACCTGCACAGACCGACCTGTAGTTTGCCCACCCGTTTGTGACTACATCGGAGGTTCTAGCCGGCTCCGTCGGCATCCGTCGTCTTCCAGGAGGATTGTCATCCACTACCACACACCGTTAGACACGTTTGCTCTATCCTCGACATCTGTGATGCGTCTTCCTCACTGCTGGACCCAGGCCGACTGGTGTTGCAGTCCAGACCGTACCAGTTCACAACGTTACGTGGTTGCCGTACTTCATCCACTTGCGGCCCGTCACCTCACTTTTCACGTCCCCAGATTCGCTGTGTAGCCTTTTACCTCCTTGCGAGGAAAGGACCATGTTTGGATTATACTTATTTAACTTTTGTTCCAGGGATCGTGTGATTTGGCCTAGAGTTTTTCCCACGCCCTAAGCGTGGAGGTACGCGACTGCTCTCCTCTTGGTTTAGCTTGCTTGTCATGTATACACTCTTGAGCCATTGTTTCTGCGTTTGTTAGGTTCCTAGCTCATTATCATTTATCACTGCCACGGTGAGAGAGTGTGACCGTCCTATGTCTCAATCTGAGCACGAGTGTAAATTGCCTACCCTAGACTTTGCCGATTCATAAACCCTGCAGATTGACGCGCTTCCCTCACTTGGGTATGTTTGCGAGCTTGTGTTGCTTGTTGTTGGCGTAGTTCCTCTCTTTGGAGTCTCAGGTGTCAAGCTTATGCTACTTGATCTATTGTATCATTGCTGATTTTAGTTGCCCATCTAGTCGTGTCATTGCATAGAGTCCTAGTTCGCATAGCATCCTGCATCACTACCTACTTCTCTAGTATTCATCGCGAGTGTCGGTTGCTTCCCCTTCGTCTTCCTCCTGTTCTGGTGAGGATCCTCCCATCTTTTTCTATTCCTGGGACCCATGGTGCCTCGCAGCAGGATACTTTGTGTCGGCCCCACGTCCTCTACAGAGGAGGAGGAAACGAGTCATCCCGACATCCTGAGCACTTCAGGCGCTGGCTCTAGGCGTCCTCACTCTCTGTAGTTAGTAGCGTATAGGGTGGTCCACGACCTTTGCGAGGCCATTCAGATCCCTGCCGACTTTGACATTATCTTCTCAACCTCTGATGATAGCCTCCAGGTAGCATTAGGGTCCCAAATGAGTCTTTTCAGACAAGCTTTCGTCTCCCCGTGCATCCTTTCTTAGAGTTAGGTATCTGAGCCACGACCTCGGCCCTCGCGTCCAACGTAACCCGCATCCCCGCCGACATGTGAAAACCGCCCTCCGAATTCTGATGGAAGATTGATGTTAAAGGAGAGAACCTGTATACCAGATTGTCTAGAATTGAAAAAGAAGGTCTTAGAAGAAGCTCACAGGTTAAGATATACCATTCATTCAGGAGCTACCAAAATGTATCAGGACTTGAAGAGGACTTTCTGGTGGCCTAACATGAAACGAGAAGTAGCAGAATTCGTGTCCCGATGCCTTACTTGCCAATAGGTTAAGGCGGAACACCAAAAGCCTACCGGTAAGTTGCATCCTCTTGATATTCCTAAATGAAAGTGGGAGGATATCGGTATGGATTTTATTATGGGACTGTCTAAATCAAGGGCAGGACATGATGGGATATGGGTCATCATCGACCGCTTGACGAAGTCGGCACATTTCTTGCCAATCAAGAGCCGATGGTCAGTAGATGTTCTTACTGCTCTGTACATAAAGGAGATAGTTAGATTGCATGGAATACCAGCCTCAATCGTGTCTGACAGAGACTCGCGCTTTACTTCTTATTTTTGGAAGGGTCTACAACATTCAATGGGGACAAGACTTAAACTTCAGCACGGCATTTCATCCTCAAATGGATGGTCAGACGGAAAGAATAAATCAAGTGGTGGAGGATATGCTCAGAGCATGCATTGTTGACTTTCGTGGTAGTTGGCATGATCACTTGCCTTTGGTGGAATTTGTATACAATAATAGCTACCAAGCAAGTATAAAGATGGCACCTTTTGAAGCCTTATATGGAAGGAGCTGCCGATCACCCGTATGTTAGAATGAAGCTGGCGAGAAATAGTTACTAGGACCAGATTTGATTAGGGATACCACTGAAAAGATTCAACTCATTCGAGCAAGACTTCAGGTTGCCCAAACAAGGCAAAGGGCTTATGCTGATACACGAAGAAGAGAACTTGAATTCCAAACAGGTGATCATGTGTTTCTCAAGATATCACCTAGATGAGGAATAATGAGATTTGGTGTTAAGGGCAAGCTTACACCAAGGTTTATCGGACCATTTGAGGTATTAGAAAGAGTTGGTGAGGTTGCTTACCGCATCGCTCTACCTCCTCAGTTGTCCGAGGCGCATAATGTATTTCACATTTCTATGCAGAAGAAATATGTGCATGATCCGTCACATATTATCGATCATGGAGACCTGGTGATTCAGAAGAATCTTATTTATGAACAAAGACCTATGAAGATCATCGACCAAGAGGTACGCACACTGCGAAATAAAACTATTCCCATGGTAAAGAAAGGTTCAATGGAATTAACATTCAGAGCATGAAGCTACGTGGGAGACCGAGGAGTTAATGAGAAAGTGATTTCCTGACCTATTCTAAGAGGTATACTCTACACTCTCCACATTCATATGCAGGTGAATTTGAGGACCAAATTCTTTTTAAGTGGGGGAGGGTGTAGCAACCCTGAATTTTTGAAGAAATAAAAATTATAAATAGCGACCTATATAAAGTTACCATTTAATTAAATAACGCCCTTCAAAACAGGCATCAATTCATCTGGAATAAAACGGCTAGAATCCTTTTCGGAATAAAAGAATAATTAACGTCCTCTGTGAAGGCGCCAATTGTTCAAATAAAGACACTCCAACAGGCGTCAATTTTATGACTAACGCCCTTGATTAAATCGCCAATTGAAAGACGCCCCCTAACAAGGCGCTATTTCTCTGAGAATCGTAAAACGGAAACCGATTGCCATTTTTCGATCGAACCAGGAAGATAAATCACCTACGGAACTAATAGTGGGTAATAATCAAAGAAGGTAAAGATTAAGATAGGAAAGACCTAACCCAAACGAACTCCAACAGGTTATGGGATGCTTTAGCCTATAAATATCATTGTCCCAACCCATAAGCCTTTCTGATCGTCAACCTTGCAAGCCACGGTAAGGAAGATATATTCCTTAGTTATTCTCGTCGTTTTCCTCATCAGAAATATTACATGCAGCTATCCATAGTATTAGCTGGAGATTGTATTCATGGTCCTCAAGTTCATATTCCTCCCATGCTCCATACTCCATCAATTCTTTTTTAAGACTTTCCGGATTTATCCGAGACAATTCGTCTTTTATTTCAGGCAATAATAAACAATTTACAACATCTTCAATACAATCTCCGGGATGGGAGCATGTCTGTACAACATCCATAGGTAGTTGGATAGGGCCTATATAATTGAAGTAAGCTTTTTTAGTGTTCATAATGTTTAAGCTATATATTAACAGGTATTAGATTTTTTACGAAAGAAGCTATAATAACAATAAAGCTATCTATTAATAATAAGGGATAGCTTCTTACTAAGGGTAATATGTAGTCATTTAACTACATAAGCCATCGACTTTGATATTCAAAGCGATTTGTAATTTTGCCCTCTCTCCCCATCCAACACAGGTTAAGGGGGCATAATACAGGACTATAAACCCCCTCCCAGCTTGACTTTCAGAGTTTTATACTTAACTAAGTTAGGTATTCATTTCATCCTCTAATTTCCACGTATTTACCCTCAAAATAAGCCTCAATTCTCTCAATCCACACACCTAAGAATACCCCTTTCATAACGTTTTTTGCATGTTCAACTACTGCTTCCTTGCTTACATCTGTTATGTTTAACTCTAAATAGGGCTTGTTACTTCCTTTTATGTAGAGTAATAGATAGCTTCTTTGTTTCATGGCAGCTTTTTGTAAAAAGTTCGTATTTACATAATTCCCTCACTATCAGTTAGTTATGTACATATAATAAAATATTGATATGTATAACTTACTTTAGTGCCCTTTAAAATTAAAGAACATTTTAAAGGAATTATAACCTGAATAGTTAAAAATTCTCTAAGGACTAACACAACATCTTCAAAAAACACTTATACGGGTGATGCTGGGAGGTGGCTTTGGTGGCGGGCGGTTGTTGGCAGTGGCAAGATCTTCTTGGTAGAGTAAAGAAGTGAAGGGGGAAGAGAGATTGGTGCACCGACGGTGCCCCTGTTCGCAACAGGGGGCCGCCCCATGAGTTTGAGAGAGTGAGGGATGGGGGAAAGAGAACATGGGGGGGTTGGGGTCTGTGTGAGTGTGAGGCGATGGTGGCCAGAAGGGGGTGGTGAGGGATGGACATGGGGTGATAGGCGTGGTGTGATGGTGTGCTCGACGGCAGTGGAGCCGTGACGAGTCCAGGCGCGGAGAGGGATACCGCTGACGACAGAGCCACGGCGGCCCTGTTTCGCGTCCGCAACTGGCGCAAGGTGGCACCGTCCATGGCTGCATCACCAGGGAAGGGAAAGACATTGCAGACCAAGGAAAGCTTCTCGGAGATGACCGTGGCGTGAAGGTTGCTGTGAGGGCTGCGAACCAGAGGTTAGAGGGAGGTGGGTGGTGGGGCGTGGAGCTCGCGTGGGTGGCTTCATGGTGGACCGGCTGTTGGGGTTGCAGGTAGGGTGAGATGGAGAGGCAACCGGAGGCTCAGTTTTGGGCGGTGATGAGGCGTCTGGCTCTGCATGGCTAGCTGGGGAAGGGAAGGGACGATGGGGTGGGTGGTGCCATGGTTGGCAAGGGGGGGGCAGCAACAGAAAGATGAGATGACACACAGGTGCATGATATCCCTGGGCTGCAGCTCTGCTCAACCTGGCCGGAGAAGATGGGGGCGTGCTGCATGGAGGGGAAGGCCGCGGTGACTTTTGCAGGTGGAGGGGCAGGCCGCGTGTAGGAACAGGGGGTCGGCGGGCTTGCATGGCAGACGGTGGTGGTGGCAGTGAAGGATGGCAGCGGCGGTGGACGGCGAGGGAGGTCGACCGTGGCTTCGGATGGGGCTTCTCGCCCGCTCCCATCTCAGGAACGGTGCACCCGGGGCTCCGCTCCCTTGGGCTTTAGGGAAATGACCTAGTATGTCTATCCCCCACCAAGCAAACAGTCGAGGCTCCATCAGGGTATGTAGCTGCGTAGCTGGTTGGTGGTGCAAGTTGGAAAACTTCTGGCATTAGGGACACCTTCGGGCATACTCGAGGCAGGCTTGCTGCAGGGTGGGCCACCAATATCCCTGTCGGATTGAAGTCCACGCGAGTGCTCGCCCACCCACATGACTTCCTCCGAGTCATTCATGGACTTCTTGGATGGCATGTTTGGCCTCCGTGGGGAACAAGTATGTTATTAGAGGAGCTGAGAGGGATCGACGACACAAACGGCCATCGACCACTGTGAAATGAGCCGCTTGTGCTCGCATGCGGCGAGCCTCAGCGTGGTTGCTCGGAAGCTACTGTCACAATAGGAAGTCCAGGAGGGGATCCATCCATGTGGGTTCATAGTTGATAGCATGCACCTGGGGTATTGGCTCTTCTCTGCTCGGCGTTGATAACTCCTCGATCAGGACAGATCTCGAGTTGGAGACCATGGTCGTTGATGCTAGCTGGGAGAGAGCGTCTACTCAGACATTCTCCTCTCTGGGAATGTGGACCATCTCGAAGTGAGAGAATTCTCCTATCACAGCCTTGGCCTTCTCCAGATACTTGATCATGGATGCTTTGCGCACTTCGAATTCTCTCTTGACTTAGCTGGCAATGAGCATGGAGTCACTATATACTCGCACACTGGTTGTCCCCAGGTGCTTCGCCATTCAAAGCCTCGAGAGGACTGCTTCATATTCGGCTACGTTATTTGTGGTCGAGAAATTGAAGTGGAGGGTGTATTGTAGCTCTATCCCCTCTGGTGATAGTAGGACAAATTCCACTCCACTACCTGCCACGCAGGATGACCCATCGATGTACAGTTCCCATGTTGGGCCAGAGGACTGCTCGAGCACGCCCTCGACAGGTATGGTGCACTCCGCCACAAAGTCTGTGAGGGCTTGGGCCTTGATCGTGGTCCTCGGGCAGAACTTGATGTCAAACTCGCCCAGCTCGATTGCTGTGGGGACGGGATTTTATCTTAAAAGATTATGTTCTTTTTATTGATTTATTTGATTTATAGATTAGGCGTGCCAGTCACATGTGTGACAAGTTTATTATGCGCTCATCTTGACCGATCAGACAATTGTGGGTGATCGCGTCGGGACCAAAAGTCCGCCATACCATAAAGGCTATGGCGTTAATTACGCCCTTCCTAAGAAGGACAACCCTTGATTAAATGCCAAATTAGGAAGCCTCGGAGGGCATTTGCTATATTAATGTGTGCGTAGCAAATGAGCAAGTAAATGATGAGTTTATTTGCGTGCACGGATCAAATCCGGCAGCATCTCCCCTGGGCTTCAATCCGTGCCAGGCGAAGATAGGAGACCATCCACGCGGTGGCGGGACGGAATCCGAACAATGGTTAGGGTATTCTTCCTCGACGTACACCTTCAAAGGGGGGGGGCATCTTAGATTACCAATATCCCCGAGAAGGTATAACCAAAAGGGGTGCGCAATAAGAACGCTTCCTTGGTTCCTCGGGTTTTATCATTACCGGGTCGTGATTCCGGCAGCACCTCCCCCTTTGTCTTAGACCGTGCCAAAGACGAGATAGACTATCACCCACGGATAGCCGAGGTGAAAGCCGTAATGAGGGGGAGAGCTGAGCTCTCGGACAGTGTAATCACCTGGAGGCAATGTTTAATATTCCCCTTTTGAAGCCGACGGGGCACATGCAGAGGCAGAGCCCTTCTAGCTTGCGGGGTCGTATATGCTTTCAACTCGGGTCAGTGGTATGTAGGGATAGCCATTCCCCTTTAATTTATCTCCCGGATCCAATGCATTGACTCATTAATACCCCCTGACAATCCTTAACAAGGTTGGAAGAAGCTTGGGGGATATTGTGCTCTACGTACAAGATTTTTAGTACGAAGCTGAAAGAAGTTAGAAACATCACGTAAATAATTTTCAAAATTGGTTCTTCCCCTCAAAATACTCAAACTATAACATATATTGGAGGACACAAAATATTTCTAATTAATTGGAAACTAACTGCCCCAAACTCCCCTCATATATGTCGTCCAATTCCATTAAACGTAACTAAATTATAGTGCGTCCCAATTAATTCATTAATAATTCAGTTTAAGATCGACCAAAAGTTATGCATAATTGCCTCTATTTGTACGTACGTATACAGCATACAAATCAAGGTTAGTTTAGCTAATCTTGACCCTCAAATCAATCAATCCCAAGTCATCATTAATTAGTTAATTAAATTAAATCACAAAGTATTTTTTGAAATACTTGTGAGGGCAACCCAAATGGATCTCTAATTAAAAAGTCAATATATATTGTCGAGATCTGACTCCAAACAACAACTTACAGAAATGGATGGCTTCCGTTTAAGGAGAATTCATCATTATTGTCGACACAGGCCTGTGCGTAGGACCCATATCGATCGATCAGAGTTTATCTAAAGCTTAGCCATATGTATTTGTCTCAAGTCATTAATTATTGGGCACAATAATTCGCGCATCAACAGCCGCCTGCATCATGCATGAGTCCGGGGGCATGAACTGGCCAATCCATTTATTGGTTGGACAGCTGGTCTTGCAATGTCCTCTCGATCACCCTGCAAAAACGCCCATGCATGCCACATTAATTATGAACCGCATCCCTCTTCGCCGGAGAAACACTTGAGACCCGTACAAGCAAGTATACATGAAAGAAATCTTAAAGATGTGAAGCGTGCGGTGCCAACTACTTTTGGGAGTGTTGTTGAGTATCCAAAAGCCGAGGTGTGTGTATGTGTGTGTGTGTGTGTGTGTGTCTGTGTGTGTGTGTGTGTGTGTGACCTCTCTGAGAACCTTCCAAACTACACCCTCCGCGCCAGGAGGGGTTACAAGGGAGCGCGTACGTACGTATACACCTGTTGTAGGGTCCTTCCACCTCACATGCATGCACGGGTCACGCACCCCACCGTCACATTGTTATCGTCCCCGTACGTTAAGCATTTCTGAAGTTCCTCTCCAACCGTGATCAGTAGAAGCAAACAGATCAGGTGAAGTCAGCAAAGGCTTCCGCCCGAAGGTGCATGGTTGTTTCCACACAAACACTGGCAGACAGACGGAGACAAACACGCACAGAGAGAGGGATAGAGAGAGAGAGAGAGAGAGAGAGAGAGAGAGTTGCCGGTGATCGTGTGCTCTGCAGGTATACATGTGCAGTGGCGTTGCCTAAGCGTGCATTGAGTGCTATGGAAGTGCAGAGATCCTCTACCGTCCGGTCACCATGTCAGAACATCACAGAAACTGGAGAAGGAATTATATATGAGCATATGACGACTGTCGCTGGACATCTTGACCATTTTGATCATTAGATACCAATTCGGACAAGAAATCAGTAGGAGAAAAAGGCTATTCCATTTCGGTCACTTATTTAATTATGAACATGAAAACAACAGATGATCAATTTTGGCTCAAGAAGGACAAGAAATGGAGGCTCCTGATCCAACAACCCACGCCGATCCGGGTACTTGGAGCGCAGATGTGTTATCATGCGTATTGGGCCGGACAGTGGGCCTATCGATCCTTATATTTATCTTTTAAAGCAGGGTTTTCTACTATGAATAAAAAAATAGAAAATAAGAATAAATTAACTCTATCCCCGAGGTCATCACCGAGTCGCGTCGATTGTTGGTTGAAAACTATTTCCAAATCCCCTCTTCGGGCCCTAACTGGACCGTCGAGAATTTCTGGATGCCCTCTTATGCACGTATCAACTTAGACTCTATCACATGGACTATCACACAACATAGAGTATTAAAATGTATCCTAGGAAATTATCAATACAAGTTATTTTCTCTACATATTAGGGGAGTTAAATCATAATTATCTTTTGGCTAGAATGTTGTGAACAAATTAGCACCATTTTAGGACACTGAGAAAGGATTGCCAACTTTTCTCCCATTGTAAGTGTAATCTGCACAACATCTATGTGATTAAAGATTAACAGCTAAGTTATGCCACCCACCCTCCACAAATCCTTCTAATGATTTGCATGTTGTTGAACCACCTCGTCCCAAATTCTAGAGGAAGTTACAAAGGTATGACTTAAAATGTCCCAATTACTTGCTTGGGTCATCCTTTTTTAGGGATTTATTCAAATTGCTTTTCAATTAACACTCACTGGCGGTCGCTTCATGGAAAATCAGAATCTTTGTATCAAAACAGCCTCTCCAACTCTTCATCTAGACTCATTCTGGGAAGAGCCTCTCCAACTCTCATTCTGGGAAAGGAAAATCTTAATTATTGCCCTGCTTAAGTGCACCTAAATTTGCAACTAAAGAGGTGGTTTTCTGCCTCCCATTTGTCCTATGGGACTATTAGCAATTTAGCATACCCTCTCCTGTCTAAAGTTAATTCATCAGGAACTCGATACCGCCTTCTAGAGGGTTAATGTAAGGAAACAGGTAACTGGTTGTTAAACTTCATCATATCCTTTGGGTCTTCCATTGGATCTAGGTGACAGTTGATTAAAGAAATAACTCTTCTGATGATTATGATAATCTAGGAAAGACGTGTCAAATGTGAAAACTACTAGCAAATTACTTATATATTTGAGAAGAAATTAGTATCATAGGAAACAGATCATCATTCCATGAAGGTATGTTGGTGTTGTGTCAAGTAACAAGTTATTCTTCGTTCCTCTTTCATTTTTTAAATGTGGATGAACAAAAGTGGATGCAATACGGCTATATAGCAAGAGGGGTAAGATAGCATGTATAGAGTCTATTATGAAAGGATGTAAAGTGGTGTATGATCAACCTATGGACTGCATGGATCACTAAGGCAAAAGCAAGTCCACCAGGGTGTCTAGGCAAGCATAAATAAGAGGTACTCACCTCGTCACACCTTAGCACCTAGCACCTTAGTGCCTTGTTTGGCACCTTGACCACCTGGAAAATAACAGTAGGTGCTTTCTTCTATATTTTCTGCTTGAAATTCTTTTATTTGGCAAGGGTATTTTGAAGATGTGCCTTTTAATATTAGTGGGGGTTTGGATGCCCAAAGTGAAACCATCCCTCTGCTACTCAGACCTCCCACAGTCTAATGCTTCTTAGTTCAAAGAGAAGAGAAAGACAGGAGAACAAGGGGAAATGGAGTGGGAAAGGCAAGTCAATTTTCTACTTTTTGTAATTGTTGTTATTTAAACTCTTCCTCCCATATTGTGATGAACCAATTTTTTCATCAACTTTTGATCCTTTGACACCCCCTCCTTTTTTTTCCCATTGTTTCATTTCACCTTATTCTCCAGCAAGTAAAGAAAATTTGAAAATGACACTAGAACTTTGTGGGGGAAGGGGGATGAAATTTGACCCCAATGATCTAAAATATAAATTTATAGGCCCATGTGTTACAATCACAAGAAGAGGAATTAAGAATACTCATCATATCTTTTCAAGAGTCACTAAAACGAATGCAAAATCAACATGCAAGTCCATTTAGCTAACCCTTACACTCTAATAAAAGATTAAACTGAATAAAAGGTGAACAATTACCACTCGACCATCCAGCCATCATGATACAAACTAATATATGATTATATATCATTAATAAAAATGTAATTCTAAAGTAGGATTCACCTAGGCGACCCGTCTCGTCACCTAAGCAGCTAGGCAATGGATTGTTGTCTTGCTCATCTTGACTGCCCCGAAATCTAGAGACGGTAGCCTATAATCTCACCATCGGCCACAGGCCGACGGCGATCTCGGTCGTGCCGAAGTCCGCGGTGTCCGCGGCGACGACGAGGTCACACGCGACCATGAGGCCGAGGCCGCCGGCGAGGGCCGGGCCGTTGACCATCGCGATGATCGGCTTGCCGAGCTGGTGCATCGCGACGAGCAGCTCGACGAGCGTCGCCGTCGGGCCGCCGGCCTGCCCGGAGCGCATCGCCGACAGGTCGCCGCCGGCCGAGAACACCTTGCCCGCGCCGGTCAGCACGACGACGCGCGCGTCGGCGTCGGCCTTGATCGCCTCGGCTTCGTTGCGGTATCGGCAGTCGGTAATCACATATCGACCGCCCGGCCGGACCTGGCGGAGCGCGGCGTCGACCCATGCGGTAGGGCTGACGTGCTCCCGAACGGCGTGCCCGAGGTGCTGGAGGAAGATGCGGCTCGACGGGAAGTGTCGCTTCGTCCTCTCCCAACCCTGTGACTCGACCGTATCGGCGAGGTCGTAGGATCGAATGCCCAGCGGGTGCGGGAGGTGCGGTTTGCACGCCAGGGCGACCGTCTTGAGGGCGTCGGCGAAGGCTATGCGCTCGAAGCCGGCCATCTCCACCATCATCGACCCGGCCGTGTCCTTGCCGACCTGAGCCGTGTAGCCAAGCGCCACGATGATCGGCGCCGCCTCCCGCTGGAACGACAGCCACGGCACGACGTGGTACACGGCGAGGCCGATGTCCTCGGCGACCCGCCGCTCCGCCTTGGCGCCGCGGCTGTTCTCCCATCCGGGCAGCAGGGCGATGGCGTCGCAGGTCACGAGCTCTCGGAAGTCCCGGGCGAGCGCGTCCTGGCGGACCTCCTCGGTCACCTGCCACGTATCGTTGTTGGCGTGCAGGCCGATCTCCCGGTCGATGTCCGCCGGGTTGACGACGTCGTAGCCGAGCGCCCGAAGGTATGCGGCGGCGGCGTCGAACACCCTATAGTTCCAGTTGGGGATGCCGCCCATCGGGCCGGCGACGTAGACGCGCACGTTACGACTCCTCGGTCTCGGCGTTGGACAGGATGGTTCGGACGCAGGCGCCGTGCAGCCAGAGCACAGCGTCGTCGGTGCTGACGCCCAGGGCGTCGGACGACAGCGGCTCGTGGCAGAGGCTGCACGGCCGGTCCGCCAGCTGGCGGCGCTGCGCCCGGTTCGGCGTGAAGATCGGTTCGTCAGCCACTGATCCCTCTGTTTCTGAGCTCGGCCCGCGTTGCGGGGCGTGTCTTCTCGGGGCGGACGGCCCGGAACTCCTTCGAGCCGCCGACCTCGACCATCTCGAGCCATTCGGCGCCGGTGGTCGTGTTCAGGGCGTGGCAGCGGATGCGGTACACGCCGGAGATGACGGTGCCCATATCCCCGACGATGCGGACGAGCTCGCCGGCCCGGTCGGTGTCCTCGACGACATGGCTGCGGTCGATCGAGGGGAGGGCGGGCTTACTGGCCCTACGCATCGCCGCTCACCGTGCCGTCGATGCGTGCGGCATCCTCCATCACCGAATGGTGATAGTTGAGGAGCGAAACTAGGTTGGTCAGTAGCCGCCGCCCCTCGTCCCAAGTGATCCGAACCTGTTCGCTGGTCATAGCTTTCGGATCGATCAAGGGCGTCCGCGTGACCCGCAAGAAGAGTCCGTTGCCACCCTGCTCGGGTGTGACATGGGTGAGAACACTCTCGGCGGGCAGGGTGGGTTCTGGCGTCATTGTGCGTCCCCGTCGATGTGTAGCCCGAAGTCAGCCAGCCGCTGAATCAGCGCCTCGGCCACCTCGCAGGCCCGCTTGTCATCGAAGACGCCTGTGCCCGTCATGCTTTCCCAACAGACGCTGGCCGCTCCGACCGCCTGGTAGATGGCGGATCGGGGCGTCTCGGCGTCATCGAACATGAAGACACTCTCGGCGTTGAGTCGTTCGGACGCTAATTCAATAAACATCCGTAGACCCAGATGCAATTTTCGTTGTCATTTTTTAGTTCCAATTCCATCCGAAATTTAGATTTTCTTTAGAATTAACATCTGTTAACTCAGACGTGAATTCTTTTTTATTTCAAATTTCTAAATTTTAACTTTGAATTAACGTCCATATGGGTGGATGCCAATTCAATGGGCGACCAGGGTGTCCGACGCCATTTACCTGTAATTCTCGAACTCACCCGCAGCTCCTTCCTTCCTCGTTTTGTAGTCTGTTTCAACTGGACAAGTCCTCCGGAGGACTCTTGCCATGCTTTATCTCCTGTCAAATTAATTATCCCAATCCTTCTAGGAATTAATCATGGTGTTCCTCCCTATAAATAGAGCCATGTGGCTCTCTGTCAAAAGGGACAACTTCATCAAGACGGGGAGCTACTGCCGGATTTGTGGCTAGAGGAGGAAGTCTTCGCCCCGCTTAAAGCTTCATCCATGGGAGGCTTCTTCCCGAACGTCCATCCAAAGCCATAGACAGGAGAATAATCCCACAGGCTTCTTCTATTCCGTTTCTCTTTTTCTCTATTCTTTTACTACATTAGTTCTTCTGCATGCATGCATTGTTTTCATCATCTTATCACCCTATCTCCACCACGTTGAGAGCTCCCCCAGTGCAATGCTTGCACATCTCCCCTTTTATTTTCACATCATATTTTTCCTACCCTTTGCATGGGGTTTAAAGGCCAAAGCGCCAACAAGTGTGTTCATCTCTGTATTACTCACGTTATATATTTCTTTTGAGATTGATACTACACATTGGGTTTCTAATTCCTTTTTTTATTGTTGTCTCTCTTTCTTACAAGCGTAATTCAGAGAAAGACTTTCTCCGTCGGCCGGCCGACAGGAAGAGAAGGAAGTCGACTAACATCTCCCACGCTTCAAAGGTATTATGCGATCCCTCCTTATTATTTATTGTTATATTATTTTGAGGCCCTCGCGTCTCTGGCGATCACCCTCCAATAGCATCCATCGCATGCTCCCATCCCTTTCCCTCATTCTTAGCCTATTCTTTCTTTATTATTTTTAGTGGATTTTAATTAGATCTATAAATTTACGATCACGGTGGGACCCCTTTCATTTTTCTTTTGATTACCCTTTCCATTTGGGCACCCACGTGTGCCATCCCCTTTGGCACCCACGGTGTATTTCCATTAGTGCTCCACGTAGCACTCTTCCCCTCTATTGTGCACTGGCTGCAAAACCCGTGGTTATTTATTTGATAAGATTCTTATTAGAACTCTACTTCTATTATCCTTGGAAAAAAAATTGCGTCCACAGAAGTGGACACCCATTCAATGGGCGACCACTCTGATAGACGCCCATTCCCTATGCTCAGGCGAGGCCTGCTCCTATCTTCACTACTCATCTCACGGGTTATATGCCAGTCTATGTTCATTGTTTGCATAGAGTATTTTTTCTACATTTTTGTTCAGTGCATCTCATGGGTTATATGCATTCACTATTCACCAATTGTCATTAGTGCATTTTCTGTTCTTTTTTTTTTCTCTCCTCATCATGTTTATATCATATCATTCTGTGTGATTCCTTTCCTTTCTTTTCTGTTCTTTTTGCATTGGCACTTGCACTAGCTTGGGAGACCTCCTCTCCCACACCCTTCTCAGAGACCATACCCCTCTCTTGGTTAAGGAAGGACCCTCCATTGAGCATTTCATCTCATTGGACTGGGAATTCCTAAACCAAGGCCTCCATAAGTCTCTGCACCCATGGATTCCCTCACAGAAGCTTGGGCAGATTGTACCCTTTGAAGTCCCTGGGTTTAGTTGGCCTAATTCGTGGTGAGATTCAACGTAGTTGGCATTAGAGAAAATCTTTTTAAAACTAGGTTCTTTACCTTGAGTGGATTATACAAACGACTGGTGCATATCGCCACTGGCCTGATCTACAGCATCACGGAAGTGCGCCAGGACATGGTTGACCTCGACTGGTGCGATTACATCTGCGAGCGAGGCGGCAACAATGGCTGAAATCCGTTCCAATCTCGATCAGGTGGTTCGCACCGCATTGGCGAAAGTCGATGGGATCAGCGAATCACTGGCGCGTCGAATGGGAGCGGCAGGCGGGCGTGTGTTTCGCGATCAGGCTAAGACGATTGCGCCAATTAGCGAACATGGCGTCAGCTATCCGGAAACCTCGCGCGGTTCGAAGCAATCCGGCACGTTGCGCGACGCCATCTACCTGGCTTACAAGCCGGACTACAGCGGTCCGCAAGCTGGACAGTACGTCTATCGCGTCAGCTGGAATGCGAAACAGGCATGGTGGGGCAAGCTGTTGGAATTCGGCTACCTGCAGCGCTACCCCGTGCATGTCACCGAAGACGGCAAGTTCTGGACTGACAAGTCGCGCAAGCTGTCGATTCCGTTCCCAGTGCCTGCGCGTCCGTTCATCGGGCCGGCTTACACGATGGGCAAGAGCCAGGCGTTGTCCGTGATGCTGGCGGTTGGACGCGAACAGTCGATCAAACTTCTGAAGGGCGAGTGATATGGAAAAGGAACTGCGCAATCTGATTGTCAGCATTGTCGGCAGCGAAGTGTACTGGGATGTCACGCCCGATAGCGGCCCAGCGAGTGAGCCGTTCTGCACGTTGCGGCAGGTGGGCGGCGAGTCGGCCTGGTATCTGGAAAACGCGATGCCGGACCACAAGAATGCCCGCGTGGCGATCCGGGTGTGGGGTACTCGGCGCGAGCAAGTCGGCGCACTGGCGCGCCAGATCGAGAAAGCGCTGTGCGAAACGCCACCTGCGAATTTCGCCATTCGTCCGGCGCAGGCATTCGCCACGGATTACGACACTGTGCTGAAGTATTTCGGCACGCTGCAGTATTTCAACGTCAATTACCCGGACCCCTGATTTTCGTAGTAACCTAAAGTTGTTCCATCCACCACCAACGAGGACAAAACCATGTCGTCTCGCTTTATCAACGGCGCGAAGTATGCCGTATCCAACTCCCTCGCCGCTGCCATCGCGGTGACGGGCATCAGCAACGCAAACCCCGCCGTTGCGTCGTCGGCCACGCCGCCCGCCGACGACAGCGTGGGCGTCATGATCAGCAACTGGTCGGAACTGCAGGGCGTGCCCTTCGTCTCCGACAACGCGACTGCCGGCACGTTCGAACTGGTCGGCGTGGACACCACCGACACCCTGCGTTTCCCGCCGGGCGAAGGTGCCGGCGTGTATCAGCTGGTCGAAAGCTGGACTTCGATCACGCAGGTGCGTTCGCTGGAACCGGACGGCGGCGATCAGCAGTATTTCGAATATCAGTACATCGATGATCCGTCCAATCGCATCCGTCGCAAGCCGACCACCAAGTCGGCCCAGGGCTGGACGATGACGCTCGACTACGATCCGGACCTGCCGTGGTACGAAAAGCTGATCGAACTGGATCGCAAGCAGGAACAGGTGATGTTGCGCGAGACGTTGCCGAATGGCGACATCATCTACTACTTCGGCTACATCAGCTTCAACAAGGTGCCGTCGAAGACGCCGAACGAGAACATGACCGTCATCGCGACGTTCTCGCTCGACACCGATCCGGTCCGCTTCCCGGCCACGACCTGATCATGGCGCTGAAGAAAAAGCGTCCGGAAGTCCTGCTGACCACCCTGACCGTCAACGGTCAGGGTGAGTCCTTCAAGATGCAAGTGGTGTATCACAACCGCTCGCAGAAAGAGATCCCTGGTCGTATAACGGTCCACCGGAGACCGTCATGTACACCATGGCGCCCTAGGGGAGGCGCGTTATGCTTAACGCCCTCACCCACCGCTTAACGCGCCTGAGAGGTTTTTTTGAAGAAACCATGATTGGGCTTTATTGAATGATCCTTTATGCAAAAATTATTCACTTGGTGAAAATTGGATATTTGATGTTCACATGTATTGCATAAATGTTTGTCTAAATGATTTCACTTTTGGCTAAAGTTCTAAGTTATTTTCATGCACATCTTCCATGAGATCTTAATGCATTAATAGTGGTTCATGCAATTTTTAAATGAGATTTTTGAGATTTTCAATGTGCTTAATCAATTCACATAAAGTTGGTTGGAATACATATTTGAATGGGTTCAATGATGCATTTTTATGTGAACAAGTTGAAATTATTAATACTTGATTCATGAATTTTGATTCTCATCTAACCTCTTGTTTTATGACGTGTTTCAGGGTGAATAATCATGGTTGATCATCATGGGATTATGGTAATATTTATTCATTTATTTTCCCATAAATTAATGGTGGTTTAACAAATTTTTCTAACCCCTACTGGCAGGGGTCGACCCATAGGGTCTTCCCTTAGAGGTTCTAGGCAGAGCAGAACCAAGTTTGTGAAGCCAGTCTGCAGGGGTCGACCCTTGGGGTTGACCCACTACAGGGGTCGACCCATGGTGTGCCATAGCACTTTTTTGTGTTGTCTGGTCTCAGGTTGCTCGAGGGTTGACCCCAAGGGTCGACTCATTCCAGACAGAAGTTTCGTATCTCATCAAAAGCCATTCTAAACCCTACCAAACTTTACCAAAATACCCCCCAAAGGTTCCTAGACTTATGAGAGTGTTTTTAACACACTTTAGGAGGGTTATATGGGTCTTTTATCCACTCTCTCTTGTATATATATATGAGCTACGAATTTGTTCATTCAAGAACCCTAATGTGTTTATTTTCTATCTTGTAGGAGAAGAAAGGGGAGAAAGCAAGGAGGAGCTCTTGCAAGGAGGTTTTGATCTACATCAATGTGTTTTTGGAGCTCGTGATAGAAGAGAAAAGGGAGCGAAATGATGAGAGGATCGAGTTGATGCCCGAATCAAAGACATCTGACTTCCCTCTGACTTGTGCTTCAAAGAATATGTTCAACCGGCCTTGGAAAATAAAGGGGGATAAATTCTACATCTTCTATTTGCTGTTTGTGATGTGCTTCATGGTCTTATAGTTTGGTTTGAGCATGTTGGTATATTTGCTTCAATTTTCTGAACAAAGAGATATTTATGTATGTGTGACCGCCTGCGAACGGTCGTGTGTGTAGCTTGTGTTGTGTTTGTTGCAGCGTGTGTTTGTGTGTGCTGTAGGATTCTCGATTCAGAGCATTTGGGATTCATCCTCGTGTTGTTGTGTCTACAGCATGAGGAGATTTCTCCTCGTGGGGATTTATCCCCGTGTGTTGTTGGAGCATCGTCTCCTTGTTGGGGATTTATCCCCGTGCTAGTTCATCCAGCAAGTGAAGCCTTACCGATTAGGTAAGTGTGGATGCACTTTCGGGACATTTATTCTTTTTGTTAGTTTATTCATCTTTTCATTCGTTGGTTTGGTTTATTGGTGCGAGGGCGTGCCAGTCACCTAGGTGATGATTTATTCAGACCAAAGAGGCCCGTGGTGCGCTCGCCCTGACTTATCAGACGATTGTGTGTATCGTGTCGAGACTAAAAACTCACCGTACCATGAAGGTTACATCGTTAATTATATCTCCTCGGAGAGGGAAAAATTCTTGATTAATCACCAAAAAAGGGGGCACTACGGCCAGAGATTCATAATGATGGGAGCGAGAGCGAAATCTCAAATTGCATTTAAATAAACCCCGCATTGGGGTGTAAACGTTCACGAATGTACGTATGTCGGTCACTAGCAGATCATTTATTGTTCGGATGGAAGTCCGTATTAATAGCACCGAAAGTGACGACAAAAATCGTACAAATGTCTGCCGTACGTATGGCAAGTTTGATGTTAGGTAAATCTGCTAAATTCCCTGTCACTGCATCCTTTTGTCTCGAGGAGAGTCTTACGGGGCTCGTAGGGCGTGCTTGCCCATTATGGGGTCAAGGCCGACGTTGTGGGGGGTAACAGTCGGTCACCGGAGGGTCTTCTAGCTATCGCTGTGCTTGGGCCATGGCTTTTAAGTACTGTAGAATCCGATGCTAAGCCGGATTGGGCCACACCTTGATGGGCCATAGCTGTTGGGCACCTCTTGGGCGCGATGTAGAGGGGGGGTCAATTTGGACCCATTGTTATTAGGCTGGCCCTGGGCTAGGCCTGATTTACCCTCCTTACTTCCCCCCTACTCTCAGTTGCCAAGTGCTTTTGCTGGGACTAAGAGTCGAACAGGAGAGGGTCTATAGGAGAGTGGGATTCAAAGTCGATCTTGATGTGGCGCAGACATCGATGGTTCCGGTGGCATGCTTGGAGCCCAAGGCGCCTCTGGCGGTTGTAGGTGCCACTACCGTGATCATGACCTAGGGCCTACTTTGTCTGGGAGTGCAGGCTCTGAATGGGCGTCTGCTGTTGGTGATCGTACCGCAACAACAACGGGTGCCTTTTCACCTGCCCTACGGCTTGGAAGCACCAGTCTAATGTGGGCGGTTATAAGGGTCATCGTGGGATCTCCCCAAAGACTCCACCCACGTGCTGTCAGTTGCCATGCTCGTCATAGGTTTCTTCCTAGTCCACCTGGTGAGGACTCTCTCCTTCTCTTTGTGTCTTCAATCTTCCACAGTCACGCCTAGAGCCCTTCGTGTTAGTCCCTCATCTTCTGTCGAAGAAGTGGCTCCTGGCTGTGGCAGTGCCCCGAGCACCTCTGGTGCCGGTGTTGGTCGACCCTATTCCCTGCTGTTAATAGTGTACAGGGTGGTTCGAGGGCAGCAGGAAGCTTTTCAAATTCCCCCCAAGTTCGACATTATTTTCCCGACTGTTGACGATGATCAACTGAGCCTACCTCCAGGTGGGATTATGGTCCCTATGATGTCATCCCAAGTGGGCTTCCGTCTTCATGTCCATCCTTTCATTACTTCTGTCCTCCATTACTATGGTCGGCATCCCGGGGTGTTATCCCCTAACTCTTACCACATCCTCTATGGATTTATCTTCGCATGTCAGAGAGTGTCGATGGAGCCCAGTGTCTATCTCTTCTGGTAATTCTATAGCCTCCAGAGGTGTCCGACCGATACGGCCTATGTGTACTTTAAGGCTCGGTCCAGTCGGAACCTTATCCAAGTCTCTGCCACTGCAGATAACCTCAAAAGTTGGTTGCAGCGTTATGTATATATCATCAAGTCGACTGATCGTGACTCCTCCAGTGGTTGGAGGCATAGGGGTATCCGTCCTGTTTGGCCCGACAAGAAGCCCCTGGCCAATGCTGAGGAGCGCAAGAAGATTGATGCTATCCTCTGGTTTCCCCTTGCCAATGCTGACTTCGTGGTGACTTCGGGGTTGCTCCGGGAGCTGGGGTTGAGTCCCCCGTTACCGCAGGGTATTGACCTTGAATCCTCATCAGGTTGTGTTGGTGGAGAACTGGACTAACCATGCTTGGTCTAATTTCAGGGGAGCTTGAACTACCAGCGTGGAACTACAAGGTGGTACATCTACCGCGGCGTGTGCCTGGTCCTGTGGACCACGTCGAGCCAGGGGGCCGGCCAGGTAACAGTCGTTGCCCCTCAGGCTGAGGTCGTGTTTACCCCAGGGTGACTGTAGTATCCACTTCCTACCAGTGTTCCCCTGGTGAGTCCAACAGTATCTTCGGCAGCCAGCGGAGGGTCCAGCACTCGGGGGGTACCTTCGAAGGAACCGCTAGCATTGCTGGAGAGGAGTCCACCATGGCTGGTGGTGGTCATACTCCACTATCCGTGGATGAGTTGGCGGCACTGGACAGCCAACACGAGTGAGCGGGGCCTGCGGATGCAACCCTATCTGAAAGTTTATCTTTTGTTCTTTTATTATTATTATTATTTATTTTTTGATTCACGCAAGTATGTAGGCATCCATCAAGTGCAAGCATAAGATAGATATATAGAATAGCGCCTTCCATTGGGGATAGGATAAGGATGGTGCCCATGATTCATGGATAGAGTGCGACTCACGAAGCACAACTTAAGGGAGATGTGCATCCACAGAGGGGACACCGCATAGAGCATGTGCATAGCGTAAATCACAATCTACACCCAAGACTATCTCTCCATGGTGTGATAGTGCAAATATGTGGGCAGCGAATCCTAAACAAAGGGACACACAGATGTTCTAAGTAACACTAGAGGATTACTCTAGTGTCTACACGTACATTTTGGGGTTCTTGACTTTCGATAGCTTCGTACAACCCCCTTGTTTATTTTTTTAACTTCGGACTTTACTGTTCGACACGAGTCTTCTCATGTGTCTCAATGGGGATTCCCGACCTAGTAGGATTCATCATTTATTATGATTTTATTGTGGGGTTTACTTCACCATGCCGCGCGAGTCTCCTCATTTGTTTCAGTGGAGATTCCCGACTTCTTGGATCCGCATTCCCTTATAACAGTTTTGTGGAGTTTGCTTCACCATTACACATGAGTTTTCTCATTTGTTTCAGTGGGGATTCTCGGTTTCTTATCTTCGCATTCCACTTATAGTGGCTTTGCAGTGGAGTTTGCTTCGTCATTCCGCACGAGTTTCTTCATTTGTTTCAGTGGGGATTCCCGGCTTCCTTGCTTCACACTCCACTTATCATCATCATTTTTTTTACGAAGGAGATAGGTAGTCTTTTCCTCATGATTATCCGTTGTGTGGGTGTAGAAAACTGAGCATTCATAAAGTGTTAGGAGGAACCTTCTAGCATCCCTATGATTGGAGACTGTTGAACACATTGTGTATATGGTGTGGGAGTTTTGTCTCTGGTGCGTCTCATGAGCTATGCCGGCAACACAACTATGATTCTTCCCCTAGACGCATGCACTCACCAATAATTAGTTTTTCATTTCTTAGTGTATGCAGTGACACACACATATCCTGAATCGGGGCAGCATTATTTTAGCAAGGAGGTACGGTCCTAGAATTTTCAAAGATGGTGTATTAATACTATACTACAAGCGAACATGCAAGTAGAACAAGCAAGCATGCAGATCATTGTATGATTATCATTTTTTCTTTTTTTTTCTTTTTTCTTTCTCTCTCTCTCTCTCCCTCTCTCTCTCTAAAAAAAAGCTTTATTGGCATACCCGCAGGTCGATTGTCTTAAAGGTAGGAGATTGATGTCATGGCAGTGGAGAGAAGATTTTACATGCCGTGGGGAACCCTGGAGGGATTGAGGGTTGGTGTAAACCAAGGGGGGGTCTTTTGCTCATTGGCTCAGTTTGGCAGTTCTAGCCAAAGGTAGGGTGATTGTTGGCTTAGATCGAAGGTCGTGACACCGAATGACTTGGCTCAGATGGAATGTCATGATGCCAAGGGTAACTGAGATCTTTTTGTTCATTGGTTCGGATTGCAGTTCCGGGCCAACAGTAGGATGATTGTCGGCTTAGATTGAAGGTCATGACGCCGAATGACTTGAGTGGGACAGAAGGTCATGATGCCAATGGTAACAGAGGTCTTTTTATTCATTGGTTCGGATAGCAGTTCCAGGCCAACGATAGGATGATTGTTGGCTTAGATCGAAGGTCGTGACACCGAATGACTTGGTATAGACAGAAGGTCATGATGCCAAGCGTAACAGGGGGGAGCCAAGATCTTCAAGAACCGTCACCGGCTGCACAAGTGTTTGATAAAATTCGTAGAAGAGAAAGGGGGAGCTCCAACCAGGATAAATCATTCTCTCTTTATTCATTTCATTCTCGGCATCGCCGGGTCACCCACGGGTTTGGGGTGAGTGCCGTGTGAGTTGGCCGCCGACTTCGGCCCATTCGGTTCACGAATCGTGCTTGTTGCCTAAGTCTGAGGTTGTGTCACATCAATGGGGCTCTGGGTGTGTGCCGACTTCTGGGCTCTGAGGGCGTGCTGGACGAGGGTGCAGGCTAGTGCGCCGGGTGAGGGGCAGAGGGAGTGTGCCGGTGGAACAGTTAGGGAGGTGCACCGGGCGGAAGGAAGCCAGCCTTAACTGAAGGAACATCCGGTGCTGCCTATTAAGCACACTGTGATTTTTGTTGGGGTCGTCACTCCTTGTGAACGAGCACTTGTATCTTCTCCTTAGGCTTCCGGTCTAGGGGAGACTCTGTCGAAATTTTGTCAAAATTTATCGACGTTTTGTTCACTTGACTTCAGTGTAGCCTTTTCCAGTCTTCTTTTCTTTCTTTGCCCATTGTTTGTTCTGACCTTAAACTTTGCAACTTGTAGATAGATGGCTGCCCCAAGTGGCTCCTCTGCCTCAGCTACCACTAGTGTCGGAGTGGCTCTCTCACTAACTGTGTCCGCAGTCATGTGGCTCAACATTGAGGACCTTGACCGTGAACATGCTAAGGTTGCTTCACTGGCCGAGTCGTCGGATTCTGAGACCGACACTATGGAATTCAGTCAGGTTGCACTAACCGATAGAGGTTTTACATTTGACTAGGCTGGCGACTACCAGAGGCCAAGGACAAGCACCTTCTTTACTTTTTGAAGCACTTTCGCTACCGGGACGAGAGAGACTTCAGAGCTGTGTGGGGCGCGGAGTGCGCAATCTTACAATCCCGGGACAGTATGTTTTACAGCGTTAACCGGAGCGTTTCCATATACTTGGTGGGGGAGCTGAGAGAATGGAAGCATGTGCTAGGGCTGGAGGAGCTGCTGCCCGTATAAGAGAAACTGGTACGGGCCCCTGATTTTACTCTGACCCGTTGGGATAATGTTGTCGGGCGGGTTCAAAAAGAGCAACACTGCTTCGGTTTGTTCTTGGCCCCGTTGAAGTAGGGGTACAGGGAAGAGCCTTTTATCTTGGGTTGTCTGGCCATCCGCTTTAAACATGAGCTCGCCTTGGGCTGGTTTGCAGAGCTTAAGGTCCAAGATGCGCACATCTTTAGAGAATGGGCAGTGGAGTTCACCGAGTACGTGCTGTTCAACTATGCTCCCTTGCTTATTCGGGCAGGCGTGTATCACAGCGTCTACGCTTCCCGGTATAGCTATCCAATCTCCAAGGGCCTCTGCTGTGGGATGATTGAGGTCTTCAACGTCGAGATGAACACCTTCTACATCGCGGAGGGTGAGACTTCACTGGATTTATGGAGTCTCCACTAGCTGAGCGACTTGCCTATTGATGGGGAGTTGTATGAAGAAGTATGCCTCCCCGACCTCATCAAGGACGAGACCAACGGTGATGGCATCTACCCGCTCGGCTATTCTCACTGGTACCTTATGAAGGCATACCGAGAGCTGTACCAGTCATCCCATGGTGGGAAACAGTAGCCTCCCCGTGGGGATCGCAAGAGGGTCCGCCTGAGCTTATGGTTGAAGTACTTCTTTGACGGCCGAAGAAATATGATGATTTTCCTTGCATTGGCACCGCCATAGTCCGCAAGAAGTGCAGCAAGAGTAGAGCCGATGTGAAGATTCTTACTTCAAAGGGACGTCGGAGCGGTGCCAACCCAGCAGGGTTCGACCCAATGTCACATTGCGTGGCCTTTCTGACATACTGGCTTTATTCTTTCACTCTGCCATATGGGGACGAGACTATCATCCAGCCAGACGTAATTTATCCAGCTTGTCAGATGGCATGGGGAACACAGCTTTCCTTGTGCCTAGTGACGCTGTGTTTAATATATAAGACGATTGGGGATGTCAGTGCACACCAGCTCCCACGCCAGGCCCGATTCATTGGCCCGATGCACTTCTTCAATGCCTGGGTATGTTCTTTGTTCCCCTAGTATGCTCCACGCACCATCAAGTCCTGGGGGCTATTCCCGCGCCTGTTGGAGTTGGCCAGCACGGAGCCAGGCTCGACATCTGTGTAGTTATATAACATACGGGGTCGGCTCATGACGGTTCCCCATGACTCGGTGGGCACCATTCATTTCTAGACCTTGGCCGCTCACTCCAGTCCCCTAGTGAACAATAAGCGGGAATGCCGAGATGACCAAGTGGAGTGGTATGTCCACCCGATTAGTCAACAGACAATGGTCCGCCCGTTGTTAGAGTCAGAGCTTCGTGATTGGGCACTGTCTATCCGCCCGAGCATGCTGGTCTTCAGGAAAGGGGATACCCTACTACTGGAGTCGTATTATCCTTTCCGCTTCAGGTGGAACTTTGGCTATGACTAGCATATCCTGGTGTACAATGCACAGTTTACCCTGCTGTGTGAAGTCTCCGGGGTAGTTTGACTGTCGAGCACACCTGGACCTGGTGGGACTTCTTTCACCGAGTCGACAGCTCTGCGTTCAAGGTGCCAACGCCCGGATGAGTCCCACGGGTGATCGCAGAATACATAAAATGGTGGAACGCCTAGATGGGCTTTTATCGGTTATGCAAAATCGATTGCTGAGATAGAGTCGAGCGAAAGTTCTTGAGTAAGTAGTCAGTGCTTGTACTGGATATCGACCCAGAGCATCTGCTTCGGTTGAAGCATAACAAGGACAAGAAAGTGGCAGCGTACATGGCTATGCGGCAGGAGGCTCGGGAGGCCAGGCCATCGCCACAAATCAAGATGCCTCATGTTGCCAAGGATGACTTCAGGAAGACCCTCAAAGGCCTGTGCCACATCGGGGAGATCACCTAGACCTCATCAACTATCCCCTCCCAATAGAGGAAGAAGGCACCCTTTCCAGAAGCTGGCATTCGGAGACAGATCTGACGTGCCCTTATCGTACGTTCGTGAGGGGAGAGGAGCGAAAGCTCGAGAATTACAAGGACACCTGATGTGACACCACCTTGGGGGTGATAGTCACAAGACCGAAGACCCCTCGGACCTAGCAAGCAAGTAATGCAATGGACCGACAACTTCACTCAAGCTGACTCACCCGCTTGGCACACACTAGTGCCCGTAGGCAACCCGGTGATGGTGGTGAGGGTCTGGGACGGGACCTTACTGCTCCGGGATTTGTCTAGCTTGTGGTTGAACCCCTAAGAGTCTAGGGATGTCAACTTTCACGGGCGGCCAGCACACCGAAGGCGTGGGATTTAATGGTTCTCTCACAACTCATCCGCGGTAGTCACTCAAATATAAGCAATTCAAGATCGGGCACTCAACTCTACGTCCGACGGCACTAGCAGTGATACTAAACAAGCAAGGAAAGACCATCAAGGGAGGGTAACCGAGGCTCACCTGATCGGTGTGAAGACACCGATCCCGATCGGAGACGATGACGAGTGGGGAGGCATGGGTATGCACCTGCACGCCGCGCCGGTATAGCTTCGGATGGCGACCTACTAGTACAATCATTACACCCTCATAGAGAGGTTGATCAAGGGGTGGGAAAATTAACTATTACAATCAAAACTACCTCCGCGCAGGGAGGGGCTATTAGCCGGCCACGTGGGGGAGGGAAGAGCCAAACTAGAGACTAAACGGACGGAAGATGTCGGTTCTGCCTGCTCTCTAGAATAGGGGATAGACAGTTGATATTGTCATTGCTACGGCCACTCCCGAATTTTGTTGTCGACAAGACCAGTGGCAAAATCTTCGGGATTGGATCTGGATGATGTCCAATTTTTGGGGAATTTCCTAGTTGGGGATGCTAGTCAGGGGAGAGCTGTGAACTGGGTTTCTGAGTTCTAGTTTTGTCTGCTATGGTACCACAGTAGCAGAAAGATGAGGCCGCCATGAGCACTCCTGACATCTGAATCGAGCGTGGCCAAAGTTGCTGGAATCGTTGTCGAGTCCTCTTTGAAATGAGACCCATGGAGATGCCGGTGGATGTCGGAGCAGATTGGGAGAGCCAAAACAGTGGACAGTGGTCAGTCCAGTCCAAGAGGGGACAGAACTGCGCACCCTGGGGATAAAATTAGGAACTCACTTGTCCGGGATCTAATCGGGAAGCCGCTTCTTAGTACTGGAAGCCGACTCGTCGTAGAAGTTCTCGGTCAAGCTTCGCCTCCAGATCTTCAAGATAATGGCCATGGGGGCCTCTGAAAGTCACTTTAGGTTGACTGTCAGGAAGCTGATGCGCAGTCCAACGATGATGACTCTCTCGGGCAGCCGTGAGCTCAGAATAGGACGAGACAACCACCATTGCATAGAAGACTCGGAGATCCGACGGTACCTCTTGTGCATCCAGGGGCTTCGGGATGACACCGTAGCAGGCTCTGAAACCAGCAACTTCTTTGTTGTCTACGAACTGAGAACTGCAGGTTGAAGAGGGGAGGTGGGGAATGAGGTAAATGGGAAGGGAAAGGGGGTGGATGGGTCACAAAAGGAGAGATGAAGAAATAGATACGTGAAGAGAGACAAAGAGTTGAGAAGAAATCAAGACTGTTTTAATCTTTTTTAATTTAATTAAAAGTTAAGCAGAGTTAAATAAGAGATTTTAGCATAATATTATTAATAATGAGTGAAGATAATTTTATTTTTGTAAGCATTGTAATGTAATGAGATTATTTATAATAATAATAAAATAAAAATTATAGTTATGTAATTATTGAAACAAGAGGGCTGTGTTTTACCGTGGTGCCCCCACATAGGAATCCACGTTCCAGGAAAACGGCACTGCAGTAAAACCACGTGGCAAGATATTCCTTTGGCCTCTGACTTCGCCCAGCGGAATCAGGGGTTGCTTTTATCCTGAAACATTTTCGAGGGTCCATCGTGACCTCAACGGCTTTGATCATGCCATCAATGGAGACTTCCATTTGAGTGTCGCTCGTGCGTGATCAATGACGTCACCCCTGAGGGGTCTGTCCAATCGTCGCTAGTGCTGGCGGTGGCGGGCCACCCTCCCTCTCCCCGTCCCCCGTCGGCGTGTATCGCATGCGCCCATTCGCCTCTCCAGGAATCAAAAAAATTTCCTCTGTCTGCTCGGAGCAGTAGCCGCGGACACATTAAATTCTCGGTGACGCCTCCTCCACCATTCTTCCCATCCGCTGTGCTGGTTGCGGATCCGGAATCCGCAAAAACCCTAGCTGGAGGCTTCGAATCGAGTCGCCTCTTCTTCTTCTTCGCCGCCTTCTCTTCGTCCGCGAGAGGTGAGAAAAGAGAGAGAGAGAGGGGCGGGTAAATGCGTTTTTTCTCCAGGAGGAACTCCGATTTCCTATGTTTTGTTCTCTCCTTTGATCCTCCTCTCATTTTGACGCCAAAGAGTTTGAATTGCGCTTCTCAACGTTTTCTTGTCGTTCGGATTCTTACGAGATCGTTTCGTTAGTTGTTCTGTTGTGATGGATTGGACACTTCTGTCTTGGCGTTGTTCGTTTGGGTGGTTGAATGCTTGATATGATTAACTTTCCTGTGCATTTTTTTTTGTTCTTGTTTGTCGTGATCTTTTGTGCTTAAGGGAGCAGCGTTTTGCATGCAGGTTTTCTTGCTGGAATTTGAGTAGACTGCGCCGAAATGTCGAGGAAGATGCTCATTGATGGCGAGGTGAGCCATGCTGTAGCGGAGCAGCAATACGACTTCGACCTCTTTGTGATCGGAGCTGGCAGTGGCGGTGTCCGCGCGTCCAGGACTTCTGCTGGATATGGTGCCAAGGTAGGGTGAACAAACAGAAAAGGAGCAAGCAAGTCCGAGTGGCATAAGTTGCACTTGTACTTTGCGAAGAATGGTACTAATCTTACGAGGAAGTTATAACGTATAAGGAGTTATGATTTTGGAAATGTTCTCCATAGTGTAGCTCTAGTGGATTGGATTCTTGTGAGGAGATATGGCTAGTGGTCTTTCTTGGCCCATGTCAAAATGACGACTAGTGAAGTTCTAATGGATAAGACGTAAAAGAGTTTGATATTGAGTTGAAGACTAGCATAGGCTATCCTTCATGGTCACTTGGGTGTTTGGAGTACTTGTTTACTTAATAATTTATTTATGATACTGCCCTGGACAGCAACAGTCATACAATAAACCAATAGCTTTTTTTGGGCAAAGATTTATTTCGTGAAACAAAAAAAAGAGGTTCCGTTGCCATGATGCGAGACATCTACACAGTTGACGTGATAGCATATTTTGGATATTTATGTGAACTCCGAGACTCTCTATCCAGATCAAATCATAGCAAGACACCCCCCCACCCCCCACTACACAGGCCAAGACACGCGGACCCTACCCGACTAAACTCCCAACGCGACTGGGCGATAAACCGAATAAACCAGTCCCACGACGGGGCGTTAAACCGAATAAACCCTTCCGGTAGGGAGACTATCCAGCACCGATGCACACAGAACCAATCTACCCCCATAAGAAAGTGTTCTAGCCTTCCACCTAGCCAACCTAGTCTTGTACTTCTCAATGATGGGCAACCAGTCAACACACCGAATAGAACCCGGGATAAAAGGGAGACTCAAGTAGGAGATTGGGAACTCACCCAACTTACATTCCAACAAGCTGGCCACCCCTTGAAGGGCCCCTATCCGCCAAGTTCACCCCGACAAGAAGGCTCTTGTTGAAGTTAACTTTCAACCCAATGACCTTTTCCAAAAGTTCCAGCAAGAGTCTCGCCATGAAAGAATGTTTGCTCACCTTCCTTAAGGAACAAGATAGTATCATCCGCGTACTGCGAGTGAGTAATAGTAGGGCCACCAATGCCCACCTGAAAATCTCTGATCAAGCCAACAGTCTCGACTCTCTATCACACTCTGCTCAGAACACTAGCCACAAGTACAAAGAGGAGAGGAGACATCAGGTCCCCCTGCCGAAGACCCCTAAAACAGTGGAAAGAAGAAGTCGGCCTACCATTGATGAGGACCGCAAAGGTAACTGAGGAGATACATGCCCTGACCTAGCCAATCCACTTGTTTCCAAAGTCCATCATGTCCAGAACATCAAAGAGACACTGCCAATTAACCTTGTCACCCACCTTCTCAAAATCCAGCTTTAGAACCACCCCTTCCCTCCCTTGGCTCTCTAAAGCAAACAAACACTCATACGCCACCAAAAAGTTATCCAAAATGTGCCTTTCATTAATAAAAACCCCCTAGAAGTGACTGACCAACATGTCCATAACAGAGACCAACCTCCCTGCAAGCACTTTGGTGATGATCTTATAAGTACCATTCAACAAACTAATGGACCCAAAGTCCCAAAATTCTAGAGCACCCGCCTTCTTGGGAATGAACACTAGGAAGATTTTGTTGATCCCCCCCCCCTCAAGTGCGCCCTCCCCTCCTAAAACTCCTTCACCACTGTCAAAAGATCATCTTTGATGACTTCCCAGCATTTTTGAAAGAAGGCCAAAGGGAAGTCATCTAGACCTGGGGATCTATCACCTGCAAGGGAGAAGACTACCTGGTGGACCTCCACCTCAGAGAAGGGCAAAGAGATAGCATCTCTCTCCTCAGGGGAGAGGCCGGGGAGAAGATCAATTGTAATCCTTGGTCTACCGAACACGTCCTTGGTGAATAGTCTGGAATAGAAATCTCTCGCCTAGTCCCTAATCTCCTCATCCATAAAGAAGGAGAGCTCTCACACCTTGATGCAAGAGATGCAGTTGATCGTCCTCCTCCCAGAAGCAATACACTGGAAGTAAGTTGTGTTCCTGGCCCCCTTTTTAATCCATCTGTCTCTCAAACTTTGTCTCCATTAGATCTCCTCTTTGGATAGAATTTCATCAAAGCTGCTCCTTTAGTGAACCCCTGAGTCTCCTGTTCTCATCATCTATAAGGCTTGCCTCCTCTAAACAAGCAAGACCCTCGATCAGCTGAAGAATCTTACCTTTCGCTGCCCTCCCAGGAAGGGTTTTAACTACTCCCCATGCCCAAAGAACTTGTGCAGTGTGCCTCAGCCTTCTCACCAAAGAAGCCACAGCAGAGGGAGCCGTCGTCTGAGGATATCAAGCACCTGTGATAGTCTTCATAAAGTCAGCCTCTCTAAACTAGAACTACTCAAATCTGAAACTGAATCTCATGTCATAAGCTCGACTGGTCTTCAAAAGGATGGGCTTGTGGTCAGAAATAGATCTCACCAGAGCTACCACCTGTGCATGAGGAAAGTGATCCTCCCAATCAACTGAACCTAGAAATTTGTCTAGCCTAGAGCAAGAAGAGTGATGCTAGGTACCCGTCCGGAATGGGTAACTATCCGAGACGGGATTAACTCACATGGGGTGGGCGCAATGAGGGTGTGTGAATGAAATGTGAATGATGAAAACGTGGGTGGAAAGAGGAGAAAAGTATGCATGCAATGAAAGAAGGACGGTGGGACTAATTGAAACAAAGACTTAAAAACCAGCTACTCCATGAATCAGAGGCCTGAACGGACGTAGAAGGCCTCCCTCCCTGGTCTTGGTCACTCAAAGATTCAACAGGGCTTCGCCGTCGACCAAAAATCTCCAACCCCCCCTTTCCAAGCTTGGCCTCTAGGGTCTATTTATAGAGCACCTAAGTCCTACCTTGAAATTAGAGTTTGTAGTTATTTTTAGGTCGAGATAATGAAATAAAAGTTGTAGATAATTGAATTATCTTTCAACCAGAAGAAACGACACGCAATTTGGTGGAGTATTCATGGAGAAAATGATGGGGGAAGTTGGGGATAAATCTACGAATGGAGAGAGAAAATCTGTTAAATCTTTAGGAATCGAGCAGTTAAACGGTCATACGATAGACCACTCATCTATATGAGAGGCCACTACTTAGCCGTCCATCCTTGTCGGTGTAAATTCAATAAATAATTTAATTTATCCATCGAATTGGCGGAAGAAATCGTCGTTGGACTCTCATGGATAAACGACTATCTCTAGACCTTTCACCCATAAGAGCAGCCAAAGAAGAACCTCTCATGCCTTGTCGGTGAAAAATCAAAAGTAATAAGATAAATAGATAATTACTTGAACAACCATCATTCTGAGGACTCTTGGACATAAGTGGCTAAGTATATACCGCATAATTGTCTTGGGCGGCTATGTGAAGGCCGTGTGTCTACTGGTCGGTGATATTTCAGAAAATCAACTAAATATCCAATAAAAATATGGACGGCCTAAAATCAACCGCTCATTAGTTGAACGGCCGGTTGTTGACCGTGCAAGTGTTGGACACTTGAAATCCATAAACTATGACAATTTATCAAAATCAAGGCCCATTAAGCCCTAAATTGAAGCAGACTTAGCCAGGGAGGGAGGCTACCCATAAAATTGGCCCAAAAATGTGCCAGAAATAGCCCAACGAGTAATGGACAACTCGAGACACCAACAAATAAAAGTAAGAGAAATGACTCAACTCATCGGTAAAAAATGGGTGTAAACAAACGCGACTACCCAATATAGCACGTTAATAAACGTGCCCCCTGGGAGCACCGCATTAACACACCAAACCTGAAAAATACTAAAATTTGTGAAAAATCTCACTCCATGCCCCAATCGTCTCTAGAACGACGGGGACACATCCCTAAACACGATATCATCCTTCCACAGGCCGGAAGGGATCAAACCATACACAAATTGACACGAAATGGACGATTTTCATAAATCAACACAAAATGACTCACGAGGGGAACTAGACTCCTACTGGCCCCAAATCACGGCCAGGCACAACGAAACTAGCGGGGATGGCATCCAAACTTGCTAAACGTTCATATGAAACCATTTAAATAGCAAACCATTCCCTGAAATGGTGAACACGGCTCACACCGCCCGAACATGCTTTTCGCCCAAACAGGACAGAACCCGCTCAAACTCATATTGTTCAGCTCCAAATCGCGAGGAAACATAGGAAAAGATTAGGGCATCTATCCCCCTACCTCCATCGAAGAACTTGCAAGCCAAAACAGCCAATCCTCATCGAAAACCACCGCACGAACAACCCACACTAGCTTTGAATCCATGAATGAGATCGTGCCAATGCCACGCTTCGATACTCGTGCTATTACGCCTCAGGTCAACTCCATGCTGTGGCCACCTCACCCAGCTCCACCACGATCGCGCATCCGGGGGAGAGGAGAAGAGAGGAGAGAGAACAGGGGGAGAGAAATGAGAGAACGCGAGAAGAGAGAGAGAGAGAGTGGAAAGGGTTAAAAAGAAAAAAGAAATTAAAGAAATTAGCAAAATTAAGTCGTGTGAGTCGAGTGAGCTAGGCCACGTGGTGAGCCATTGCGAGAGCTTGTATGCCCTCATCTAAAGTGAATTTAGATTTAAGATCATGGTACACAGATTGGAATGTTATGAATTTTGGGTGACTTACCAACAGTAGTATTTCCAGGGTGTTCAAGAATTATCAGTAGGGAAAAGGTGACTCTTGGACATGACAAGTGAGTAGGCATCAGCTAAAATAACTCATAGGTATGGCAAGAGAGTTTACTCATTCAGCAGGCAGATTGATTTCCAAACATGACAAGAGGGTAGCAAGAACATTGCTGAGCATCAAGCAAATGGTGACTCCAACCAGAAATTGGCACAACAATGACAATGTTGATTGGCAATCTTTTTCCATGAAAATCAATGATATTTTTGAAGACAGGCTTAATTCTGTTCAAAGAAAGGGCCAGACGTGTCAAGGTCACAAGGTAGAGTTCAATGCATGTTACTTACAAAGGGCACACAGCAGACTCACGGAGGGTTCAAGGTGATATCAATTGTTGAATAGACCATGGAAATATGTGCCAAATAATGATTATTAATCAATGGTCACACTCTCCCCCTAAGACAATGCATGAGATTACTCTCCCTAAGTGTGTGCATGAATTTCAAACAATTCTTTAAGGACTTTTTGACACAAATGTTATGCATGAAAGCTAACTGATGTGTGCATTGACTCTCCCTCACTAAATGCAAACTATGCATAAGGGAAATGCTAATCAAATGAGACACTTACTCCCCCTATGTAAATGCACTGATGAATTATATCTGACATGAAGACCATGCAGAGAATCACTGAATTATGCTCATGAGTGTCTAGACTGCTCTATATGCAATTTTGACCCATGGTACTAGGCGGAGAATGTAGGTCTTAAGACCACCTCACGCATAGTGTAGGTTTTCAGATAGAAATGATCTGCCCTTCTTCCAACATACCATTTTATATGCCCTAGGGTCAGCATGACAAATGCACTGCAGATTTTTTAGTTTATGCATAACAATGCAAGATAACATGTGCAATAGATTTTTCAAATTATGGCAAGATAATGCAAGATGACAGATCAGATTTTCAAAGACTCCCCCTTAATTATTCAAACAACTGAAAATATTTAACACGTGAATCTGATATATCCAGAGATGCAGCTACCAGGAGAGAAATAGCAATCAAAAAATAAAGCTATAAAACTAGAAGTGGGAGTTTTTACAGAACGACAGGTGCCTTGGCCTTATTGACCCCTTTATTTGTTCTCCTTCTTTCTCCAAGGCACACCTACAAAACAGATCTTCATTTTGAGTTTTTAGGTACCCAATTCTCCTTGGGCCCTGATGGGTTAGTAGCACCATTGAGAGATGCTCTCCACAACTTCAAGGCATTAAGATTATCAGATTTCAACAAATAACAGCTAGTCATAGAATGCTCAACCTGACCACAATAATAACATGAAGCATAAGGCTTTGTGTTCTTTTTAGGCACATGAACATGAGCATGGAATTTCTGTGCATAACCAAATCTGTTATCATGTTTATCAAGAAAACCCTTTTTCTGCCAACAGTCCTTGATTGTATGGCCGTACTTTCCACACAGTTAAAGCACACAATGTGCCTACGGTTTGAACCAAATTTGTTTCTATGGAAAACATGTTTTTTGTAGGGAAATTAATAGATTCAGAATGGAATTTTCTTCCCCTGGCAAACCAACAATGTGCAGCAATGTGGCCTATCTTACCACAGTAAAAATATTAAATTTTCTTGTTCTGAACAGTGGGAGATTTCCTAACATGCTTCCTACCAACATTCTGTTCATCCTCTTTCATGAGAGAACAATCATACATCAAATGACCATGCTTACCACAGTAATGACATGGCACATTAACTTGCTTTGGAGCACAATTTTTCACCCTCTCTCTCTCTGACGGATAGAAGTCCCCCATCTCTTCCTGATATTAGTGAAGGCTCATCTCACGTCTTCATCAGCCCCCACTTCAAAAGAGATGGGCCTTCTCAGCCACCTCCCTCATATGCTCCTATGTGATTTTTCTGCCTTCGCCAACAACTCCCGCACTTCCTCCCTCCCTAACAAACACTTCTCCTTCAACTCATCCCCTGGAGTTATCAATGCTACTACCCCCCACCCCTACAGCACCTTAGCAGCTGCCACCTCCTTAGGTAGGGGCTCTACCACAACGATTTGATCGGCAAGGTACTAGGCAGCCCCACCGGACCCACCTTGGCTGTCCGGCACATCCTTGCGCATGGAGACACACACTTCCTATTCGTGCGACCCTAGCAAAGCAAGGACTGGACAAGCCATCAACAGAAGGAAAACCCCTTCCTATGGCTCCTGATAGGTGGCAAACCCCTGAAATCCTTGTGGTGGACACCTCCGCCCAGCAACACCTGTGCCCCGAGGCAGGTCCGACAAGGGCGAGGGGTCATCCTCCGCAACCGATTGGAAAAGACCCCCAAGGCACCTATAGGCTCCATCGGAGTCAGGCATCGCAACAAGCAGACGCCCTCGGCAGGACCACGAACTGTCGAGGAGGGAGCCATCGTCGGTGAAAAATGGGGGGGGGGGTTGTCGGACCCCACCGGGACAATGCCCTTCGTCGGAGGCCTGACGCCACTGCCGAAGCAGGACAAAGGGGAGAAGACAAGAAGTGAAGACGCTTCGTAACGGGTCCGAGAGACCCGTTACCACACCTCCCAACAGATCCAGCGAGTAAGTCCTGGGTCCCCGCTTTCGGATCCAAGTAGCTGGTTCGGTCTCCCACTAAGTCTCCGAAGAGGGCAGCCCAACCAAGACAATCCTGACCCAACTACCCAACCGGTTCAACCCCGGGCGGGCCATTCGAATTTTGAACGCCAGGGGCCCCTCCATTGTCTTCCACCTCCGCATGCGACCTGGGATGCCCTAGCTTCTCCTGGGAAGGCCGGTACCACCAGTTCTCCAACAGCCATGAGAGCACTTTCATGACGAATACCGTCCCTCCAAAGGACAAGGAGATAATCGGCCGCAGCTACACCAACAAAGCCATCCAAAGCGACGCCCCCACCGCCAACAAGTTGTTGGTCAGAACAAAGAAACAGCTCTCCTGTTTCACCTTGTCGATCCTGCTGAAGGAGAAGGTGATCCCTTATTACAAAGCACAATGGGGAGGCCAACAAGCTTCACCCTCACACCATACTCCCGCGGATTCGGAAACGTGACCATGTTGAGGCTCTACGGTAGGAAACGGACAGCTACCCCATACACTAGCAAGACGCCTACCTCTACCACCTCCTGTGCCACCTCCTGCGCCACCTCCTCATCACGGCCGAGTATTTGCAATTCTTGAAAGAACAAAGAATATTTGCATAAATATTGGGCTTTTCCACAAATACAAGACTTTGTCAACAAATTATAGATTTTATAGGACCTTTTCACGAAAACACAAGACATGTCTACAATTTTTGAAGTTTGTAGGGTATTTTTGCAATTACAAGACACTGAAGAGTTTTCTAGTAATTTTGGGGATATTTTCATAATTCTTGATTTATTCAGAAAATTACAATATTGCTACCACCAAATTACATAGAAACTTACATCATAAATCCCCAAGGGGCATAAGCGCAAGACCCAAGGATATTTATAAATCATATCCCTATGTGGATCTTCACAAAACACAAAGAACAAGTGCTCTGAGCACTTCTTGCGACGACTCCGAGTGTGCTTCTCCAATGCCTTCCAAATGGGGCCCACGGGGGATATTTATAGAGCTTGGGGGCCACTTGGGACCAGATAGGTCCCTTGGAGGGCTTATCCAGAACCGGATAGGTCCACCCGGAGGGGGTTCAACACTCTTCTTCCTCTAGAGAGAGGGCGGTGTCGAATAGCGTCGAGAGGGTGTTGCAGGTGTCGACAACCTCCATTTTCTTTTTACCTCTGGACCTTCTCTTTCTCTTCTTCTTTTCTGCAATGGCCAATGGCTGCTCTTGAGGGAACTCGCCCCACAAGGGAGGCTCTTGGTCTATCTGGGCTTCTACCTTGGGGGTCAGCTCGAGAGATTCGAACTCCTCCCAAGGGATATATTCTTTCAGCTCAATAGGCCGGATCTCGGGCTGTTCATAATCTTCAAGCCCATCAATGATGGCCTAGAGTCTCTCAACCACCACGCTGACTTATTTGTGGATCCGCACCGGGATATGTTCTTTCTTGTTGAAGGTAGGCCACCTCATGACCAGCTGAGGGGCCGTATCATGCCAGACAGGGTTCACTGATGGCGGTGCTGGCCGAGGAGTGACACCCCTAACATGAACTATTAGGGCGGGCTAAGGAGCCGATCTTCTTCTATTTTTCTTCGGTGCAGACTGTCAACCCACTTGATCTTGGGCCGGCACTACCACAAAAGCTTCATAAGTGGCGCAGGTGCTAGCCTCCACCCACTCTTCGGGTAATTCTTGATATAGAGATATCATGTTCGTGCTGAAAGTCATATTGGGCATTTCATGTGGCTACAGAGGATCCACCTTGTGCTCTCCCATATCTAGCTCCCCCTTCTTTATTAAGGACTCAATGACGTCCTTGAAGATGTAACAATCTTCGATGGTGTGCCCCAACATCTGATGGTAATGGCAGAAGTGAGGGTCATCCTTCTTCTTCATGTCACCGTGCCTCTTCGATTCTGACAACGTGATTTTGTTGTAACTGGTTGCCCATTCGAACAGGAGCCGAGACTTGTCTCGGGAGAAGAAGTACAACTTGCTTCTTATTTTCTCCCTAAGCGAGGATCCTTCCCGCCGTTCCGTAGACCTTGGCGGTAGAGGGTTTGCGGCGCTTCTGGGCCTTTCCTTCTATTTCTCAAAAGCTTGAAAGTCCAATGTGTGGACTTCTGGTGGGATGGGCTTCTTTTCGACTTGCCTCACCCTCTAGCTCGATGCAGCAGGGGTGGAAGAGTATCAGGCAAGGAATGCCTTGATCTCAGCTACCATGTTGTTCAGACGGTCGAAAGTCTTGACCTCCACGCTGATCATCCTTTTGAGGATTTTCTTCTTTAGATTTTACTTGCAAATTTACACTGCGTCCTCCTGATGCGGGGGGCGCCTGCACCTCATGCTGAGGTTCCTCCATCTTTTGATGAAGTCGAGTGCCAACTCATTATTTCTTTGCCTCGTGGCATAGAGCTCTGCCACGGTGACCTCCCGTTCAGCAATGTAGAATCTCTCCTTGAACTCCTTTTGCATGTCGGGCCAATCGGTGATAGACCTAGGCGGCAGGCTCGAATACCACTCAAAGGCAAGCCCTGTGAGTGCCGAGCCGAAGAACTTTAGGAGGTAGGCTTCATCAGCAGCCAGGTCTCCCATGACATTCACATAATAGGTGATGTGTTCACTAGGAGACCCTTACCCATTGAACTTTTCAAACTTCGGTGGCTTGGTGATGCCAGCCAGCAGCTTCCTCGTGGCATAATGAGCCGGATAGGGGACTCGGTAGACGTCAAATGGCATTTGATCCCCATCGCCCCTTTCTGCTAACTTCATATCTATCATTTGTTCCAGCATCAGCCGACTGACTGCTGTCGGGTCGACCGGGCTTGGATAGAAGTGGGCGGGCTATGCAGCCGGGGTGGTCAGCACAGTAGCCTGAGGGGCTACGGGAGACCCCTGGGGAGGTGAGCTCTGCGACGAGGCTGGGTACTATGCTTGCTGTAGGGACACGCCTGCAGGGAAGCTGGGGGTTGGTGGGAATGCTGCAGCTTGCAAAGTTGCTTCAGAAGACTGCCCGTTGTCCCCGGGTGCTTCCGACAAGACTTCGGTCTGTCCAGACGTCGAGGGCTGGGCACTCCTCTCGTTGAGTTGTTTCTTTAGCAATTCAATCTCCCGCTGATATTGTTGTATCATGTATAGCATGGTGGGGTTGGTTGTAGAGAGAGCGGGCATGCTGCCTGTCTCTTCGGCTGGGGCGTCCTCGGATGATGTGGAGGGTCCGCCGCTCGTGCCCCCGGTAGTGATAACATTAGCTGCCAAGGCTGTGGGAGGGTCTTCAGAGGAGGTCGCCCCGACACCCACCTACACCACCTCACTCGCCACTCTTCTTCTCCTGGTGAGGGGGCCGGGTCTGGCAGCGAGCCTGGCCACTTCTTCGGGGTCAGTAGGTAAAGCCTCGTACTGACTAGAGACTCCTGCCATATTGCAGGTGAAGACTCTCTAGTCTCTGCTTCTTCCCGCTATCCTCCCTGATGGCCTGCTCGGGAACACTAGCCTATCGAAGACCGACCATCAGGGTGACGCTTCCTCCTGCGCGGGGGACTGACGTCACTTTTTCGATTAGTTTCTCGACTCTGTGCTAGGCACGGGTAGGGCCTCTTCTTATTCTCGGAAGGTGGAAGCCACTGTCCCCAGCAATCTCTGGCGACCCAAGGGAGTACTGCCCAGACCCCGGAGGTAGTTCCTCATGGCCTGCTCGATCCCTTCCCACTCCTGGTCGGGGAGAGCGGCCGGTGGTTGGGTGTCAGTGGCGACATCATGATGAGTGTAATTTGAGTATGCCGGGCAGTCAACATGTTGACGATGCCTGTGACGTCGACGGCGGGTATTTTCGGACAGCGCTGGCATAGTGACTGCTGGCTGGTGGGTCATGGCCGCCACCTCGACCCTTTCATCTCTTCGCCCCCTTATACGACGGGCGCAGCTAGGCCTTGCCTGGGCTGGTGCCGTGGGTTGGGCTTCCTTGGGAACCCAAACCTGTTTCAGCTTTGCCGACCTGTGAGCTGATGTGTCTCTTAGTGCGGCGGCCGGGATGGCAGGCACCATCCTTTCTTTCATCTTCTCCAGTCCTTGAAAGGAGTTGCGGACTGGAATGGTCGGTATTATTCGGTCCGGGATAGCCTCAGACCTTTGTCCATTAAGGTGGACTCTGATGCCTCCAATGACGACAGACTTGCCGGAGCTGGAGAGTCAGCTTCTTGGTGTGGTGGTTGCATGGCTCCTTCGGAACCTCCTCCAGTGGGATACCGATCCTCGCTGAGGCAAGCCAGTAGTCAGTTACAACGGTGCGTCTCGACTGGGCTACAGTTGTTATTCTTGGCCGGGGTTCGGCTGGCAGGAGCTTCGGTGACGCCCTGGATGGGAGCATTGATCTCGGGCCTGTCGGACGCTTCCACGTCCAGCATATTGACAAAAGTCACCCCAAGGAAGTTGGGGAAGCCCACCACAGGAGGGAAACTCCCGAAGCAGAGGGGGACGGCAAGGTAGCCATCCCTGATGTCGCTTTTAACGACCTGGGGACCGAAAGTGACCGCCATCTGTGGTGTCAAGGTGCGATTTTCCTGCATTTGCCAAGATGAAGTAATTAGTATTACAAGAAGGGGGCGTAGGGCCCCTAATTTCGACAAAGAGATGAAGGGTGGACCCATCCCACCGGGCGTGCTAGACTTGTGGACGCACTAAAAGATTTCCTTCGGAGTTGCTCCGTTCGTTTATTAGTCAGCGTGTTTATTTGGCCTATTTAGTACGAGGGTGTGCCAGTCACCGAAGTGACGATTTATTCAGACTCCGAAGAACCCATGGTGCGCTCGATTTGACTTCGTCAGGTGATTGTGTAGTTCGGGTCGAGACCACATCCCGTCACGCCATAAAGGCCACAACGTCATTTACATCCCCCATACGAGGGAACACCCTTGATTAATTGTTGAAACTAGGGGCCCCACAGTCGAAAGAAACAATACTGGCTGTGAAGGAAAGAGGCAAGGGTAAATCACACAAAAGCCTGTGCCGAGACACGGGCGGCCGAACATGTCGGTCATTCATTGACCCTTGCATATTCAGACGGGAGTCCGTGGCGAGGAAGCGGTGGAAATCGAGATGAATCCATTTGAATGTCTGCTGAGTGCACGACAATTTCAATGACGACCCGAGGAGGGTCCAGTCCGGCAAACGGGTCCGGCTTAATCAGAATATCGACCCAAGGTAAGGCCGGCTGGTGGCCATTTCGGGATGACTCCCAAGACTCAAGCCTGGCCTGCGAAGACAGCATTATTGTTCCTTCAGTACCGGGTCACGGGGAGAAGTGAGACTACAGTGTAGATTTTTATTGTTATTATCGGAGCCCTCAATTGTATTTCTTTGTTGCCCAATCCCCCCTTTTTGTTATTATTATTTTTGGACGGCCTTGCTATTTTCCCTTCTGACTTATCACATGTGTTTTCCCATTCCCCTTTTTTGTTCGTTTATTACATTTTTAGATTTATTTATCTATTATAATTTCATTATCATTATTATTATCATCATTGCCATTATATATTTTGTTATACATTTTTTTTAGGTGGAGGCGGCGAATATCTCGACAAGGACGGCAAGCCGTCGTTTTCGACCGGCGCCATTGTCCTGGACATGTTCTGGCATGCAGCCTTTGAGCACTTCCGCAAGGATGCGAAGAAGGCTCGGCGGTTTATGCGGAAACACACCTTCGATATCCTCCACTTCGCGGAAAACACGACCGATAGCGCCCAAGCCTCCATCATCGGCAAGTATGGCATTGAGCCGCGTCAGGATCGTATCGACCATCACGCATCCATGATCTACGGCTGCGTCCTTCGTTGGACGCGCCCGGCATGGAAGCATCCGCGTTGGCACTTCTGGCACTGGCAGTTCCAGGTTCACCCCCTTCAAAAGCTCAATCGCTGGCTGTTCACGCGGTGCTGCAAGTGTGGGAAGCGCTTCGGCTGGAACGAAAGTCCTATCGGCACATGGTCGGGCAAGGATGTCTGGCACGGCTCGTGCGACCACGGCTCCCATGTCCCGGTAGCGGCGAATGCTCAAGAGCAGCGCCCATCCGACGCCTCTATTCATTGAGGCAGCATAGCCATGGGAAACCCTCGCTCCTTCACCACCAACTTCAACACGGTCAAAGCTCGCCTTGAAGCCTTCGTAAAGGCTCATGCAGGCCGTTCCACAACCAAGCGCAAGGAAGCAATACAGCGGGCTATTACCATGCCCAATAGGTTGCCTCCGCTTCGTCGCGCACAAGAGGGAAGGGGGCAGCGGTGAGCCAGGCACGTGTGATCCCGACAGCGTTTCTGTCGATATATTCATGCGACCCGTTGTCGGGTGCGGTGACCAGGACAATTCCGGGAGGAAGATGGCCTGCTGGCCATGTTCTTCGCACATATGAAAAGACTGACAAGGGCGGGAAGACATACGCCTACTTTCAGATCGAAAAGAGATTTTGGGCTGCGCACCGGATCATCTGGTTCCTATGCACCGGTCAACAGCCCCCCGCGATCCTTGACCATCGAAACAACATTTCTACCGACAATCGGTTCGTCAACCTGCGGCCGGCAACCCGGTCGCAGAACAGTGCCAATTCCTGCGGTCATAGCACCAGAGGGCTACCCAAGGGGGTAAGGCTGAACAAGTGTGGCACCTACTATGCCACCATCACGGCCAACGGACGTCACATCCATCTGGGAACGTTTCTAACAATTGGCGAGGCGCATCAGGCCTACGTCGCTGCCGCTAAGCTGCACTTTGGCGAATTTGCGAGGGCGGCATGAGTACCGGAACGCCCATACTAGACCAGCAGAGAGCGCGCCAATGAGTGAATTGCTCTGGAAGATCGGCAGCGAAGAGCGCTTGCGCGAGTACATCATCAGTCAGGACAAGCGGTTTCAGGCCGCAATGCGCGCCGCCCTGGGCGTTCCACCACTCCCGAAGGTTGTGCGTCGTTCAATGCCATCGCCTAGGCCGCCAGTCACAGCGCCGCGAGATGTTATCGACCTGGCTACCAACGCCGCCCTGTTACGACAACCGATAGCGTGGAAGCGTATCGTGGAAGAAATCTGCATCAAGCATCAGGTTTCCCGCGCAGAGCTTCTTAGCGCCCAGCGATCCGTTCGCATCGTCGCGGCTCGGCACGAAGCAATGTACCGCATGAAAACGGAAACCACCATGAGCCTGCCTCAGATAGGGCGACGGCTGGGCAACCGCGACCACACCACCGTTCTGCATGGCGTGAGGCGCTACGAGGCCAAATTACGGGGTGAAGTGTATCGCCAGCCGACATACGGCAAGGCTTTGGAGGCGGCTGCGCAATGAGCGAGAACCTGCGCAGGATTGTTACCGAGAATTTGGTCTATGACTTAAGTCGGTTCGTAGATCGATATTGGGACAGCGAACCATTTCAAAAGATGGGCAGCGAGATTGAGCGGGCGTACGCCGCAAGTTTCCTGATCAGCACGAGTCTTAACGGGCATGATACCCGATTGGGCATGCCCAAAAAGCCGTTCAAGGGGTGGTTCCTCGCCCCTCAGTTCGAGATAGGCAAGTACCGTGTAGATTTTGTGTTCGGTCGGGGGGATAGGCCGTCGCTGTCCGAAAGTGTCGTGGTCGAATGTGATGGGCACGACTTCCACGAGAAAACGCGTGATCAGGCCGCAAAGGACAAATCCAGGGACCGTTTCTTGAACCTCCACGCGAAGGCTGTCCTTCGCTTCACTGGTCGGGAAATTTACCGCGACGCTGCCGCATGTGTAGCGGAGGCGCTGCATGTCCTTCACAGGGATGGCGCGAAATGAGCGAGCGCCCCTTTATGCAGCTCTACGTCTCCGATTTCGTCGGTGACACCCTGCTGCTCTCCACCGAGCATATCGGGGCGTATCTGCTGCTGCTCATCGCCCTCTGGAATGCTGATGGCTTCCTGCCGGCCGATGACGTGAAACTCGCTCGCGTTGCCCGCATGACCGTCAAGAAATGGAAGTCCGTTTCGGCTGAAATCCTCCCCTTTTTCACCGTCGAAAACGGACAGCTAACCCACAATCGCCTGACGAAAGAGCTTCATAAAAGCGAGCGTCAAAGTGAATTGAGGGCCGCCGCAGGATCGCGCGGTGGCAACGCTACTGCATTGAAAAATAAGGGATCGAAGCTAGCAATTGCTACAGCAAAGAGGGTAGCCGGGCCGCAGCATCTTCCAAAACCATATAAGAAAGAGGGAAATTTGAATTTGGAAGAGGGGTCAAAAGCCGACAACCTGGTGGTGTTGGACAGATGGGCCGATGAGGACATGTTCCATGCCTGCGAGGCTGTGACCGGGGTTGAGGTGCCTCAGTACCTCCAGAAGAAGGCTTTCCCTGCCGACATCATCGCCAAGGCGCAGGCGGCACTTCGCGGCGATCCCGATGCCGACTCCGGCGACATGGGCGGGAGGGACGTAGCATGACCCCGGAACAATGGCTTGCAGCAAATGGCGGCCCTCGCCGGTTTGAGCCCGGTGCCACAGGCGATATCGGAAATCTGCGCTCCTGGCTCACGGGTCGCGGCTACGAAATCATCCACAACGCCCGGATTCTGCGGGTGAAGAAAATCGGGGCTCGCGGAGCGCCGAAGAACATGACGCCAGCCAAGCTGATCGCCTTTGTGGACGATCTGCGCCGGGCCGAAGGTCTTGAGCCACTTCGGCCCATTCCCCAACCCCATAGGACGGATAGGAGCGAGAGATGAGCACCCGCGAGACAGTAAGGGCAGCTTTGGAGATGACCGGACAAACGCCGAAATCTTCCGACTGGCCGGACAAGATTTTTATCCATGCCACGCCGAAGGCCGATGCCTGCGCCCACGATTTTCAGGGATGGCGTGAGTTCGAGGACAGGCGCGGCGGCGAGCAGGTCTGCACGAAATGCGGCATCGGAGCGATGGCTCACACGCTGTCGCTGGATTTCTAGATATTAGCAAAAGGAAACGAAAATGGACAACACTTTCACTCGTGCCTTCATCGGCTTTGTCGTGCTGACAGCGGGCCTCAGTGCCATGTCACTGGTCGCGCTCCGTGCGCTCGACAGCTATGCCGGAGCCCCTTGGTGGGCCATGCTGCTAGTCGTCATTGTGGCGCTCGTGGCCGAAATCTCAATCTACAGCACGACGCTTCACGAGCCCATCCATGATTGGATTCGTGAACCGAAGCGCCGCCGCGAACGCGAAGAATCGGAAACGTCACGACGCGCGGCTGAGGCGCGGATGGCCCGTTGATGCCCCGCGCTTTCCGCCTCCTAACCCAAAGAGCATAGACAGATGGCAAGAACAGAAAGCTGGCGCGACAAACCGCACAACTGGTTTATCATCATCACCAACCCGCAGTGCGAAACCAAGGCGGCCGGTGAGCTTCGCCGCGCTGGCATCCGTGTCTATGTGCCAAAGCGGACTATCGAGCGGAAGAACAAGCGTACTGGTGTTGTGTCGGTCAAGCACCGGCCGGCATGGACCGGATATTTGCTGGTCCGCTTCCCGGAGGAAATGCGCAAGCATGGTATTCCATTCGGCGTTGCGAGGAAATGCCAGGGAGTGAAGGACTTCGTGAAGTGGGTCGGCGCCGATGGTTATGAGCAGCCCATCCCTTTCCCAGACGGGATGGTTGGCGCCTACATGCGTCACCAGCGGTACGGAGAGTTTGACGAAGCTCGGCAGGCGCGTCTAGCCCGTGCCGCAAAGCGGGCCAAGTTCAAGCCGGGTGCTCGTGTGGTCATCACTAAAGGGCCGTTCGCCAGCTTCCTTGCCCGATTGTCTAGTTTCAAGGGTGACGTGGCGACCCTAGTTGTGGAGATTTTCGGGCGTGAAACGGAGGTTCGTGTGAACAATTTTGCGGATAGCATCGATATTGTTGCAAAATCTCGCGAAGCAGCCTAGATTCGTGAGCGGACGATCGGGTGAGGCCTTGTTGCCGCCACTATGGGTGTTTTCACCGGCCCGACCCAGCTATCCCCGCGCAGATAGCACGACTGGCTTTTGCGCGCTGAATTCTGCGGCCCCGTCAGAGACGATTAGAGCCTTCCAAGCTCTTGAGGTGGGTTTGAGTCCCACGCGCCGCTCCAGTTACATAGGTCGGCAGGTGTGTTGTCGGGGATAGCCTCCCGCTCATGACCTGCCCCCGGAATGCGGTAGAGCGCGGGTAGGCTCCGGGTGCTGCATTCCACACGGGTTTCGCCCATCAGGGCACTATAGTTTGAGTGAGATCCCGAGGGATCGGCGTATGTCGGTCGCGGAAAAGCTGGCCAGCACCGCCTCAAGCCTTTTCATCCCCCGCAGCAGGCGGGCCTGCCGATGGTTCAGGCTATCGGTCCCAAGCCCCTCGGTTCTGCCGAGGGGCTTTTTGCATTCCGCAATAACGCGGATAGGCGGCGGCCTCACGCACCCCAGACAGAGAGCTAGATAGATGAGCAAGGATGAAGCGGCCATTGAGGCCGAAATCCAGGCCAAGGGCCTTAACGCGCCCCGCCTGACCCCTGACCTGATCGATGAAACGATCTAGTCGGAACAGTACCACGTCTTTCCCGGCACGACCATGACGGTGTGCGCGCTGACGTTGCGCAATGGCTACATCGTCACGGGCGAAAGCGCGGCGGCCTCTCCTGAGAATTTCAATCAGGAGATCGGCCGCAAGATCGCACGTGGGAACGCCCGCAACAAGATTTGGGCGCTCGAAGGCTACCTGCTTCGTCAGCGGCTCTCCATGTCGCTTAGCGGCGCATACTAACCCAAGCCCTTCCCTAACCGGAGGGGCTTTTCTCATTCCCCCGGAGATGTGAGCATGACAGCCGGAAGGCCGACAGCCTATGACCCAGCATATTGCGAGCAGGTCATTGAGCTAGGTAAAGCCGGGAAGAGCAAGGCGCAGATGGCCTCGCAATTCGACGTAAGCCGGCAGACAATCGATAATTGGGCCGAAGCGCACCCTGAATTTCTAGAAGCGCTGACGCGTGCAATGGCGCATTGCCAGGCTTGGTGGGAAAACCAGGGGCAATCCGGCCTGACCACCCCGGGCTTCAATGCTGCTGTCTGGAAGAAGTCTGTCGAGGCTAGATTCCGTGAGGATTACACCGAGCGGCAAGAGCAAACGGTGCATGGCGATATTACGCACCGCGTGATCGAGCGTCGAATTGTCGACCCTAAAGATAGCGAGTAACGTCCCCCGAAAACTCAAGCCGCTCCTCTATCCGAAGCGGTACAAGGGGGCTTACGGCGGACGAGGTGGTGGCAAGAGCCATTTCTTCGCGGAAGAGATTATCCTTCGCTGCTATGAGCGCGAAACCCGCGTGGCCTGCATTCGTGAAGTGCAGAAGTCCATCAAGAATTCCGTGCATCGGCTCTTGGCCGACAAGATAGAGAAGTTCGGCCTTCAAAACGAATTTGAGGTGCTGGAAACCGAAATACGTGGTCGAAACGGCTCTATCATCATCTTCCAGGGCATGCAGAACCACACGGCAGACAGTATCAAGTCTCTTGAGGCATATGATCTGGTCTGGGTCGAGGAGGCGCAGACACTAAGCGAGTTCGGCTTCAACCTGTTGCGGCCAACCCTGCGCGCCAAGGGGTCGGAGCTGTGGTTCAGCTGGAATCCCCGGTACAAGACGGACCCGGTGGATAAGTTCTTCCGCAAAGACCCTCCGGCCAATGCGATTTGCGTCAACATCAATTGGCAGGACAATCCCTGGTTCAAGTCGGACACCGAGCTTTACCAGGATATGCTCGATGACTACGAGCGCGATCCTGAGACGGCGGAGCATGTCTGGGGCGGGGCTTACGGCGCCGGCAAGGGCGCTATCCTCGCCAAGTGGGTCAATTTTGCTGAGCGCAACGGCCGCATCAACAATAGTGTGGTGTTCGACCCCAAAGGACCGGATGTAGAGCTAAGTTCAGACATAGGGTTTCACGATACTGCCGCTTGGTGGTGCTGGCAGCGAAAGATCGGCGGCTACTCGCTTCTGGGCTACGTGGGCGCGTCAGGCATGGATGCCGATGATTGGGCGCCGGAGCTGGTAGAGAAGCTGGCCGAATGGGACATTCCCATAGACCGTCTGGGTAAAATCCATCTGCCTCCTGACGCCAAGGCCAAGACGTTCACGACCAAGCATTCGTCGGTTGAGCGGCTGATTAGCAAGTTTGGGGTGCATCGTATCAGCGTCAACGGCGCCTCCAAGAAGGCCGATCAGGTCAGTGCGGCCCGTGAAATCATCGACCGCTGCGAATTCCACAAGGAGCGCTGCGAGGACGGTCTGGATGGCCTGATGGCTTGGGAATACGAGTGGAACGAGGACAACAACGTGTTCTCCCGCGATCCCAAGCACAATTGGGCATCTCACCCCGGTGATGCTTTTGCCTATGGTTGCCAGCGCATGCAGGACATGCAAGCGCCCACGCCGCAGGAAATGCCCCGCCATCTTGAAGTCGGTCCTGGCAATACGATGGTCATGGACGATGTGTGGTCTACGCAGAATGCCAGCGTAGGCGGACGAATTTAGAATGGATTTGCGTTCGGCTCAGCCGACGATGCGCTAATCCCACGGTGCAGTAAGCAACATTTTTCCAACGAGGGCTGAAAATGCTCAACCCATTCACACCGGGCTCTACTGTTTCGCGCAGTGTCACGGCAACGACTGCCAATGTGGCGCTGCCAAGTCTCACCGGCAATCAGGTCAGGGTGGCCAGTAGCGCGGACAACGCCATTGCCTTTATCCGGTTCGGCACCTCGACAGTCGAGGCCGCGGTGACCGATATGCCCATTTTGCCAGGGACCGTGGAAGTGTTCACCGTCCAGCCGAGCATGAGCCATGTGGCGGCAATCGGCACGACTGGTACGACGCTTTATTTCACGGCTGGCGACGGTCAGTAAATGCCTCTCGATCTGGCAGAGGCGGCTAAGGTGATCGGCGTTCCTGCCAATGCGCTGGCGGCGACTGTCTGGGCTGGCAATGGGCCAAAGACCGTTGGCGGCAAGCGCTATGCACAGCTGCAGTTCGAGGAAGCTGACCTGGTGGCTTGGGCCGAAACGGTCGGCCGGAAGATGGCACAGGTCATTGGCCCCGGCGAGCCTGTCTGGCCCGTCACCAAGCCGCGTCTTGTGGTGAGGCGTAGATGACCGTTTACGAGCTTCCGCAGGACTTGATGGGCGTCGGCTTTGCCTCACAGCAGGCCGAGATGCTGACCGATCTGTTTCTGGAGCAGGACGGAATTTTCCTCAACGTCCAATCGGGCGACGATATCACCGAAGCCCTGCAAGAGGCATGGATAAGGGCAACGGGCAGTCTTACGCCGGCATCCGATGGCGAACTGCCCTATATGGACACCGCCCGGTATGCGATATGGATTCCGCCCGGCGTGTTCACCTATAGCGGCGATTCACTGACCCGGCTGACCGAAGCGCCTGTTTTGATCATGGGCGCCGGCAATGGCGGGACGACGATCAATATCACTGGCGATATCTACCTGTTCAATCTGGTGGGATATCTCGACAAGCTGACGATCCAGGGCATCAACTTTGTCGGCGGCAAGGGCGCATACTGCCATACGGTTGGGGGCACCGGGGTCAATGTCGCAGCTGCCCGCGCATGGATTGATTGCGGTTTTGCCGACTATACCGAATGCGCCATCAACGAGAATGGCGCGGACATGCCGCATTTCTTTGCGGAGCGCTGTTCGTTCTCCGGTAGCCCGGGTGCTGATACGATCGGCATAGCCTTGATGGGCTACAACGACAATTCGCACATCACCGAATGTGCCTTCCCTCGCAACAAGTATGACATAAAACTTGCCCCCGGTACTGTGAGCGGAAGCGACAAGGGGCCGGGGGCGAACCTTGTCATTGACAATAACGATTTCACCAAGTTCAACGGCACCGACAAGGTCGCCAACGTCTGGATTGTTCCGAACCCGGATAGTTACGTCAATGCTGGGTACGGAACGACGTTACGGGACATCAAGGCTGGCAATGAAAACTACGCCGCCAATCAGTACAAACTTCTGATTGCGGACGAATCCCCGTCGCCAGGGAACAATAATGGCACCCGAAATGTGCATTTGACCACCAAGTCGGACGGCTATGTTGGTCTTATAGCGTTGGAAGGGTGGAATTCTCAGTGGAGCGAGGTTGACAGCGATGGAAACCCCATTCCGCAGGCAAGCCGCCCAGCTCCAATCTATAGTTATGCAAGGCGGCTTTTTGGCATCAGGATAGATGGCGCTGCCTTCCTTAGCGGTGCGACGCCAGCATATGGCGCCGTGCAGTTCGACGCCGTCGCCGCGTGGGCAGGGACCGCTCCAGTCGCGCATTCGACTATCTACGCCGGCCCGTTTGAAAACGATGGCTCAAAGGCTGTCAGCCTGTCGAATGAGCCCTTCGCTACTGTCGTTGATCCGGTTGCGCTGTTTCAGTCCGATACGTGGGTACCTCAGCTGTGGGGCAACGGCGAAGATGTAGCATTTATCGACCTGCTGACGGATGACGATATCGTAAGCGACGGCGGGGTAAGCGGGAGCGCATCGCGTTCCGGCATTACCGACGCAGCTGGTGGCAGCAACGCCATTGACCTGACATTCGCAGCCTCTACGGGATCATATCTCTATCTGGTTCCAGTTGGCGCCTCCATGGTCAAGGGGCGCATTGCGTGGATCGAAGTTGACCTCAAGCAGGCATCGTCCGACCCGATAACGCAGGTACAGATCGGCATCAGGAACAGCACCGGCACATACTACGACCGCAGGGCCTACAATGTTCCGACGACATGGCAAACTTTCCGCTTCCCGTGGTTTCCCGTCGATCCGGCGGCCACATATCGCCTTGAAGTGCTCCCGGTCTCTACGGCGTATTCGGCAAGCACCAATCAGGTGAGCGTCGGGCGCCCGCGCGTCTACCATGCTCGTAATGCCATGTCCCGCTGGCAGAATGTCCAGGTTCCGGGCACGGCCGCTTCCCCCGGCAAGCCGGGCAACTACGCTTTCGATGCCTCGTATTTTTATGTCTGCGTAGCCAACGACACATGGCTGCGCACAGCTCTTGCAACCTGGTAGAACCATGCTGAGACACACGCAAGGAAGCCGGTTGAGAGCATTCTCGGCCGGACCCGCTTACCTGCCCGAAGCGCAGGCGCTTTTCGACAGGTTCACCACGCCGCCTACTACGGCGCGCAAGAATCTGATCAACGACCTGTTCGCCGCGTTGATGGAAGCTGGCGTCTACTCGAAACTGGACGCTTTCTACATTTTCGCCCAGTACGACGAGCAAGCGGCCCTGCAGAACTGGGTGGCCGATCAGTACAATAGCAACCCCGTCAACTCGCCCACATTCACGGTCGACCGCGATTATGTGGGCAATGGCACGTCGAGCTATCTCGACAGCCAGTTCAATCCCAGCACTGCGGTCAGCCCGAAGTTTGTCCAGAACAGCGCCTATTTTGGCATCTGGAGCCGAACATCAGGTACATTGACCAGTTCCTCGGCGGGTTATTTCGACGGCGCCAAGGGCGTCACGCTCCAGCCACGCAACGCCACCAACGACACATCGGTGCGCATCAACCAGGCGGGTGCCCTTGCGGCAACTGGTGGCACGACTGACGGGTCTGGTCTGTTTTCCGCAAGCCGTTCGGGGGCCAGCGCCAACCGCATAGCACGCAACGGCGTAAACCTGACGACTGGCCTTACCGCATCAACCACTGTTGCCAACGGCACGCTCCGGTTCGGCAACTTCGGTACGGCCAGCTACAGCACCTTGCGGTTCGCAGCCGGGATTATCGGGTCAAATATCACCCAGCCCGAAGAGGCGGCCATGTACGCGGCGATCCTGGCATACATGCAGGCAGTGGGAGCGGCTTGATGGCGGAATTGATCCCCTCTGCGGAAGAGCAGGAAACCTTCAAGCGATGGAAGGACGCTCTCGACTTCGCCGCCAAGGACGAGAAGTACAAGGAGTGGCTTGAGCGGTCAGAGAAGATCATTCGCCGCTACCGCGACATTCGCCAGTACGCGGACGTTTCCAAGCGCCGGCTGAATATCCTGTGGTCGAATGTGCAGACCCTTTTGCCTGCCGTCTATGGCAAGATGCCCAAGCCGATTGTCGAGCGCCGCTTCATGGACCGCGACCCGGCCGCGCGGGTTGCCTCCATGATCCTGGAGCGCACTCTGAGCTTCCAGATGGAAGTGGGCTATTATCACACCTCAACGGCCAAGGCGGTGCTGGACTATCTTCTGCCCGGCATGGGCACTACATGGGTCCGGTACGAGCCGCAGTTCGAGAGCGTCGAAGAAGGTATCGAGAATACCGAAGTCGAGGCGCAGGAAAAGACAGCCGACGAGGTTCTTGAGGACGGGGATGGCGAGCCGTATGAAAAGCTGGCCTATGAAAAGGCTTGCGTTGACTACGTGTTCTATGCCGATTTCCGTTGGGGTCCGGCGCGCAACTGGCAGGAAGTTCCCTGGGTTGCCAAACGCTGCTGGATGACCCGGAGCGAGATTGCCGAAAAGTTCTATAATGGCGATCTCGAACAGGCAAAGCAGATCACGCTGGACTATGCGCCTGACCGCTTGAGGGATGATCAGGGCCGCTATACGGACGCCACCCCGAGCTTCTTCAAGAAGGCCGAAATCTGGGAAATCTGGAACAAGCCGGACCAGACAGTATATTTCATTGCGCCTGGCACGCCGGGAGTGGTGTTGCAGCAGGTTAAGAACCCGCAATTGCAGCTTGAGGGCTTCTGGCCGTGCCCGGAACCGCTGTTTACGACGCAGACCAATGACACGCTTGTTCCCGTGCCCGATTATGTCGAGTACCAGGACCAGGCAATGGAACTGGACGACCTGACCGACCGCATTGCCAAGATCACTACGGCAATCCGGGCCAATGGCGTCTATGACAGCTCATATCCTGCCCTTGCGCGCCTGTTGCAGGAGGGGATGGACAACAAGCTGATCGCCGTCGATCAGTGGGCTGCCTTTGCCGAAAAGGGTGGCATGGACGGGGCAATTGCCCTCGTGCCGATGAAGGAAATCATCGAGGTGCTTATCCGCCTCTATGATGCCCGCGCTCAGGTCAAAAATGATCTGTACGAGGTGACCGGCATTTCGGACATTGTTCGTGGCCAGTCGCAGGGAACGGCCAAGACCGCGACCGAACAGAGGATCAAGGGGCAATTCGCGTCACTGCGGCTGCAAAGCCGTCAGGAGGCCGTGGCCCGGTTCTGCCGCGATACCCTGCACATTCAGGCTGAAATCATTGCGGAGCAGTTCACGCCGGAAAGCCTGTTGCAGATGTCCGGTTACGACCAGATCATTCAGGACAATATCAGGAAGGCCGTGGCCGAAGTGCCGCCGCCTCCGCCCCCGCAACAACAGGACGGTCAGCCGATTCCTCCGGAAGTGGCACAGCAAGCCCAGCAGCAGGCCATGCTGATGTTTCAGGAGGCACAGCAGCAGGCGGCCCAGCAGGCCCAGCAAAAATCCATGCAGGATTTTGAGCGGGCACTGGAAATCCTGCGCTCCGATAAGCTTCGCGGCTTCCGCATCGATATCGAAACCGACAGCACCATCATGGCGGATGCAGAGGCCGACAAGCAGTCGGCCGTGGAACTGTTCACCGGGACCATGCAGGGGATCAATGCGATTGCCCCTGTAGCACAGGCGGCGCCGGAGCTTATCGAGCCTCTTGGGGATCTGATGATGTTCGCCTATCGCCGGTTCCGCGTGGGCCGTTCGATGGAAGCCAGCCTAGAGGAAGCGCTGATCAAGGTTTCTGAGCGCGTGCAGAAGATGGCGGAAAACCCGCCGCCCAATCCCGAGCAAATCAAGGCGCAGGCCGAGATTGAAAAGCAGCAGATGGAAACCCAGCGCGACCAGCAGAAATTCCAGATGGATATGGAGGCCAAGAAAATGGACCTCCAGATGGCGCAGGCCAAGAACCAGATGGAAATCGAGAAGATGCAGGCCCAACTGCAAATAGAGGCGCAAAAGCTCGAACTGGAAAAGCAGAAGCTGGCGATCCAGGAGCGCTCATTGGTCGTCAAGACGCAGGTTGAAGCCCAGAAAACCGGGATGCAGCTCGAAGCCCAGCGAGAACAGCATGCCATGGACCGCGAGGCGGCCGAGCATCAACACGAATTGGGCATGCAGACCATGGAAGCCAAAGCGCAGGCTGCACAGCAGCAGGCGAAGGCAAAACCGAATGGAGCAGCGAAGTGACCCCGCTAGAACGTATGTGCGAAGCCTATTGGGACGCCTTCAGGCAGGGCTATTTCAAGGCTGGGGGCCGTCCAGAGGACTATCCGGAATGGAGCAAGGCGCCCCATCCCGTCAAACAGGAAACCATGCGCTGCATGCGCTATGCGGCCGAGACCCTGAGCAAGCACTACACCGATGGCCTCTGGGATGACTTGTTCCCCGAACGGCTGGTCAAGCGTGGCCAGCCAATGACCTCAAATGACGAGGCATTCGTACGTCAAACGAAGATAGCGGAGAAGTTGGGCTAATGCCTCGCACGACCTATCGCCGCTGCAAATACTGCCACGAATGGCATGACGTGGCCAACTGGCCTGCGAACCACATCGACCCCGCGCCACAGCGCTCGCACCTCGCCGCTCCGCGTATCGACAGGGACGGGCTGGACGACCTCTGGCATCCGCATAACGGCAAACACTACGACAGCAAGAGCGAATTCCGGAAGGTCACGAAGGCATCCGGAGGCGAAGAAGTTGGCACCGAAACCCAGCGGGACAACCGCACTTGGGACAAGGTGACAAAAGACGATGTGGCGCAGTCAGTCGCCATGTTGCAGCAGGGCTACAAGCCCGGACAGTCCGAGACAGCCTCTGAGGGCTGGAACTAACAGGAACCCCACATGACCGAAACGGAAGTTCAACCGGGTCCGGAAACGGACGCCGGCAACGATGACGTTGCATCTGACGTTCGCGCTGCAATCGAGCAGTTGAAGGGCGAACAACCAACAGAACAGGCCGCCGCCCCCGATGATGGCGCGCGAGAGGAGCAAGCCGCTCCAGAGCGCGCCCGCAATGAGCGCGGCCAATTTACCAAGGCAGAGGGCGCCGAAGCTGGCGAACCTGCACAGCAGATTCCCGACGCGGACCCAGCAAGCGAGCAACAGGTGGAGCCGTCAAACGCTCCCCAGCCTCCAACGAGCTGGTCGGCCGAAGCGAAAGCCGAGTGGTCAAAACTCTCTCCCGCCCTTCAACAGGCGGTCGCCAAGCGAGAGAGTGAGATGTCCTCGGGGGCGCAGAGGTGGTCCGAAGAGAAACGCGCCTATGACGACATGCTGAGCCCGGTTCGGCAGGCGGCGCAAAGGGCAGGCGTTGACGAGCGAGAGGGCCTTCAAAAGCTTATCGCCGCCAACGAATACCTGGAGCGAGACCCGCACAATGCCATTCTCTGGCTGGCACAAACCTATGGCGTCGATCTCTCCAAACCCCCAAGTCAGCAGCCGCAGACACGGCCTGATCCAGTCGTAAACCAGCTACAGCAAAGGCTCGAACAGCTTGAGGGCACGCTTACCGCCCGCGAGCAGGCCGAGCTAAGCAGCCAGATTTCAGCCTTCGCAGCCCAGCCGGGGCATGAGCATTTCGAGACGGTGAAAGCCCAGATGGGCCATTTCATGGCCACCGGGCAAGCCAACGACATGCAGACTGCCTATGACATGGCTGTTTGGGCCAATCCGACCACGCGCCAGCTGATGCTTTCCGGTCAAACGGCAAGCGCAGAGGCCGCCCGGAAGGCCAAGGAGAAAGAAACGGCCCAGCGCGCGAGACAAGGTGCCATCTCGGCAACTGGCTCGCCCGCTGTCGCACCGACCGGCGCCAAGCGGGAATACGACACTGTGGAGGATGCGGTTCGAGCCGCGTTCGCCCAGCACGGTTCAGCAGCCTAGCGGCTTTCACCCCTAAAGGATATCAACCATGGCAACACCCAATCCGAGCATTGGGGATATTGTCGCGACCACGATTGAAAATCGTTCCAAAAAGGCCGCCGACAACATCACCCGCAACCTCGCCCTGCTCAACCGCATGAACAAGCGCGGAACCGTCAAGCCGTTCGACGGCGGCACCAACATCTGGCAGGAACTCCAGTATGCTCAGAACTCCACCGCTATGTTCTATAGCGGCTATGAGCAGCTGGACGTTTCCCCCAGCCAGATTTTCAGCGCTGCCGAATTTCCGATCCGGCAGGCCGCCGCTGCGGTCACCATCTCCGGCCTTGAAGAGTTGCAGAACTCCGGCGTTGAACGCCAGATCGAACTCATCACCGGACGCGTGACCAACGCCGAAGAAACGCTTTACGCGCTGATTGAACAGTCGATGTATTCCAACGGCGCCCAGCCCAAGGAAATCAACGGCCTCCAGCAGCTTGTGGCGACCGTCCCGACCAACTCGGTGGGCGGCATCGACGGCAACACCTGGCAGTTCTGGCGCAATATCGCCTACGGTTCCGTGACCAATGGCGGCGCAGCGACCACTTCGGCCAATATCCGTCGCTATTGGGACACCATCTGGGTCCAGCTGATCCGCAATACGGACCGGCCTGACCTTCTGGTGGCGGACAATACCAACTGGCGCCTCTACAACGAAAGCCTCCAGCCGCTCCAGCGCATCACCAGTGCTGAAATGGCGGCCGCCGGCTTCCAGACCCTCGACTATATGGGCGTGCCCGTTGTCCTGGGTGGCGGCTTCCAGGGCTATTCCACCGATCCTGTCCCGGTCGGCGGCCCTCCCTCCGGATATACCTGGTTCCTCAATACCAAGTACGTCTGGTATCGCCCGCACCGCGCCCGCAACTTCGTGCCGCTGAACCCTGACCGCTACTCCATCAACCAGGATGCGGTGGTCAAGCTCATCGGCTGGGCCGGCAACATGACCATCGGTAACCGCCGCCTTCAGGCGGTCCACTACCCGAGCTAAGGAGGCCAACAAATGGCATTCGGTACTCTCTACGGGTCGGGCGTCGATTTCACCCAGATTTTCACGCCCCCCTCTCCCGGCGATCGCAACTACGGCGATCAGCCGGCTTTTGCCCTCGGCACCCTCATGTTCGGTTCGGACGGCACTGCCTTCGTATACGTGCAGTTCGGGACCGGCGGCGCAACGGGGGCGGGCTATGTCTGCAACCTGAATCCGGCCACTTACGAGGCGGTCATGACGTCGACCTCCAATGACCTGCTTGGCGCCCGCGTGGGTGTCGCGCAGGCGGAGGCGGCCGAAGATGACTACGGCTGGTTGCAGGTTCTCGGTCCGTGCGAGGTGTTTGGCGTGGCTTCGGCCCTTGCCAACAACCGCGTTGCGGCAACCGCGACCGCAGGCGTTGTGGATGATGCCGGCGCGGTCGGCACCCTCTACATTCAGGGCCTGATCTTCACCACTGCGGTGGGGGCTGGCGGCGATGCTCTTGCTGCGGCGGACCTCAACTGGCCCGCTTACCAGCAGGTTGGCACCTACGCATAACGCAACAGGGCAGGGCTTCGGCTCTGCCCTTTCCCTTTTGGAGAACCCAACATGAGTTTCCCTGCCTTCGACATGTCGCCTGACCAGCTTGCGAACAATGACGCAACCTGGGTAGGGGGCAAAGAAAACCAGGTCTACGCGCGGTTCATCACGGAAATGGTTCCCGACCATTACCAGTCCGCGCAGCAGAACAAGCCCGTCTACAAATCGGTCCAGATGGTGGAAATTCGCCAGATTGGCGAGAAGGATACCTTCAAGGAGCCGGTCAACGACCTGCATAAGCGGCGCTTTCCCAGAGCATGGGAGGCGTTCAACTCCGGCAACGAGCAGATGCAGAACGGCACGCCTCTGGCGGTTCTGTTCCCCACACAGCCCGAAGTGGTCGAAACCATGAAGGGGTTCTACATCTTCACCATCGAGGCCCTTGCCGAAGTTCCCGACAGCGCCGGGGCGAAAATCCCGTATCTGACCACATGGAAGGAACGGGCCAGCAAGTATCTCGAAAGCGTCGAAAAGGGCAAAGGCTTCCACGCCCTTGAGCGTCGCGCCGAAGATGCCGAGTTGCGAGCCATGGAAATGGAAGAACGCATCAAGGCCCTCGAATCCGCCCTCGCCAAGCGCAAGGGCAAAGACCCCGAAACCCCTGAACAGGAGTAAGCGCAATGGCCCTTGCTGTTGACCTTATGGGCGTCGGTCTGCCGCAAGAGCAGGCCAATCGCCTTGGACTTTCCAACGCTACCGCCGTCACGGCGGCAGGCACCACGACTGGCGCCGCCACAGTGCTCGATGCATCGGTGACCAATGTTTCGCTGACCGCCGCATCGTCCCAGACTGGCCTTCGCCTGCCTGCCGATGCCGAGTTGTTCTCCACCTACCTGGTGCGCAACGTGTCCAGCACCACGGCAAACGTTTATCCCAACACCGGCGGCTATATCAACGCCGGTAGCCAGGACGGCGCCGTCACGCTGGCCCAGAACCTGGGTCGGCTGTTCATCTATGTCGGCTCCAGCCGCTGGCTTTCGTTCCTCACCGCTTAAACCCTAGGGCAGTCTCATGGCCATGAACTTCCTCGAAATCGCTCAGGCGGTCGTGACCGAGCTGGGACTGCCCTATATCACGGACGTGGCCGACAACGCCGCGCCCGGTGGCCGTCAGCTCTACGCCCTGATCAACAGGGCAGGGGACGAAATCTACCAGGCCCACCCTTGGGTGGTTTCGCAAGAGCAGCACATAGTCGAGATCGGTACACCAGTCACCACGACCGGCGATGTGACGGCGGGCAGCGGGCTCGTAACCAATATTCCCGACACGTCCAGTATCGTGGCGGAGCAGTTTGCCGTCTCGGGGAATGGGTTGCAGCAATCCACCCGCGTGGCAGAGGTGATCGACGCCAATACGGTTCGGGTGGACCAGTACGCCACCGATTCCGGAACCGGCGTTGACCTGATTTTTGCGCGGGACACCTATTCCGTTCCGGCTGAATTCAAGTGGTTCGCCAATCGTACCATGTGGGACCGCACCAACCATTGGGAACTGGTTGGGCCAATGTCGCCACAGGGCGACCAGTGGCAGCGCTCCGGCATTGTGACCATTGGCCCGCGCAAGCGCTGGCGTCAGGTTGGGCCGGAAATGAACGGCCAGGTGCCCTGGCGCCTGTGGCCCGCCCCAACGGCAACCGGCTCATACCCGGCAACGCTCGTCTTTGAGTACAACTCCCGCTATTGGGCGGCGGACGAGAACGGCGACCGCAAGGAAAAGCTGACCGCCAACACGGACTATCCCGTGATCGATGCCCAGGCCATCATCCTGCACGCCAAGTGGAGGCTATGGCAGGTCAAGGGCTTTGAATACGGCGCCATGCAGGCCGAAGCCATCGACTACGTCAATCGCCTCGCTGCCCGAGACGGCGGCTCACCCGACCTGTCGCTGTCCAAGCGCCGCGACACGTATTGGCTGCTTGGGCCGCAGAATATCCAGGACGGCGCGTTTCCGGGTCCGGGGAATCCGGTGTGATGCGGCTCACGGCCAACAAGCGCGGGCAGTACACCGGCGCCATGAAGCGGCAGCCGGCCGGTCCGAAATCCAGCGGGGCTACCATTCCCTCTCCCGTTGGAGGCTGGGATGCCAATTCGCCTATCGCCGCCATGCCACCGCAGAATGCCGTGGCGCTCGTCAACTGGTTCCCACAGCCGGGATGGGTGGAGCTTCGCAAGGGCCACGTCATCTATGCCGATACGGAAACAGATTCCCCGGTGGAAAGCGTCATGGGCTACATGGCCGACACGTCCGCCGACGACCGCCTGCTGGCCGCCGCCGCAGGAGAAGTTTTCGACATAACGGGCGGAACGGTTTCCTCCGTGGCGTCGGGCTTTTCTAACAACAAGTGGCAGTTCACCAATTTCAACACCTCTGGCGGTTCGTTCCTCTGGATGTGCAACGGCGAGGACACGCCGCAGTACTGGGATGGTTCAACCTTGACCGCCACGGTCATCACCGGGTCCGGTTTCGCTCCCGAAGATATGATCTATGTCGAGCAATACCGATCTCGGTTGTGGACGGTCATAAAGGACAGCACCATTGCCGTTTACCTGCCCCTCGACAGCATTCAGGGGGCCGGGACCACTTTCGACGTGGGCGGCTATTTCCGCAAGGGCGGCTACCTGCAAGCCATCGGAACGTGGTCAACAGATACGGTGGACGGCCCCAACGAGTTTATCGCCTTCATATCGTCTTATGGCGATGTGGCGATCTTCCTCATTACCGACCCCACGTCAGCCAGCGGCATTTCCTATCGCGGCACGGCCGATATCGGCCCTCCCATCGGGCGCCGCTGCCTGTGCAAGATTGGCGCCGATCTTGGCATCATCTCCATTGATGGGGTTCTGCCGCTCTCGCAGATATTGACCTATGACCGCGCCGCTCTGGCCAAGGCGGCGATCACGTCCAATATCCGGCAGGCCATGACCGACGCAGCCCAACGATACAAGGCTCTTTTTGGCTGGGAGCTTACGAGTTATCCGCGCTCCACCATGGCGATCCTCAACGTACCTCTGGGGGAAAATTCGGTGCAGGATCAGTTCGTGATGAACACGATAACCGGGGCCTGGGCGCGCTTCACCGGACAAAATGCCAATACCTGGGAGGTGTGGCAGGACCGGGCCTATTTCGGGGGGAATGATGGGGTCGTCAGGCTGGCGGATGAAGCGGCCGGGGACGAAAACCAGACCCTGAGCGCAGACATGCGAGGCGCATTCAACTACTACGGTTCCAAGGGCCAGTTGAAGCAATGGACGACCGTACGCCCTTCGGTGACGGTTGACGCCACCTTGACCACCATTCCCCAGATGGGCCTCAATGTGGATTTCAGGACCATGGCGCAGGTTTATCCGATCAATTTCGGGTCGGGTTCTGCACTGGCCATCTGGGATAGTTCGCAGTGGGATCAGGCCGTATGGCCCGGAGAAACGGTGCAGCAGGAATGGAATGCGGTCGAAGGCATCGGCTACTGCGCCTCCATTCGTATGACCTGTGAAGTGCCATGGAGCGAGGAAGCTCGGACCTATCAGACACTGCGCGTCAACAGTTTCGACGTGGTTTACCAGCCTGGCGGGATCATCGGGTGATGCTGGTTGCAGGGCATGACGAGGCAATCGCTGCATGGGCCGGCGAGCAGCTGGGCGTCCGGTTCGTCCAGCCGCTGTCCGCCATCGGGGTAGTTGACGCTGAAGGCTCCATTATCGGGGCGTCGGTGTTCAACGATTATTACCATGGCGGCAATCTTGAATGGACCTGTGTCGGTCCCGGTTCTCTCAAGGCGAATATGCTCCGGGAACTGGCGCAATACGCTTTCGTGCAACTCGGTGCAACACGGGTGACTGCCAAGACGCGCCGCTCCAACAAGCTGGTTCGCAGGCTTTTGCCCCGTGCCGGATTTACCTTTGAAATGACCCAGAAGCGCTATTTCGGCCCGACGAGGGACGATGATGGCCTTGTGTTCGTGCTGTTCCGCGAAAACGCGGGGAAATGGCTAAGGAGTTAATATGCAAGCGCCAGCCGCTCCCGATCCCTACAAGACAGCAGCCGCCCAGACCGCATCCAACAAAGAGACGGCGACGGCGCAGACCGGCCTGAATGCCATTAATCAGATCACGCCCTATGGCAATCTGACCTATTCCCAGAATGGCAAATGGAGCGATGGGACGCCCCGGTTCACCGCTACCCAGACCCTGAGCCCGCAGCAGCAGGCATTGCTGGGCAAGACCAACCAGATTCAGAGCAATCTGGCAGATACCGGCATTACGCAGTCCAAACGTATCGGGCAACTGCTTTCCCAGCCTTTCAGTCTCGACAACGAGGCTACGGAGGCCCGGCTCATGGAGTTGGGGCAGAAGCGCCTCGATCCTGCACTTGCGCAGCGTCGTGCCTCCACCGAACAGGATTTGTTCAACCGGGGCGTGCGGCCGGGGTCGGAGGCTTACAACAATGCCATGCGCGCGGTCACGGAGGGCGAGAACGACGCCTACAACCAGTTGCTTCTCACTGGTCGCGGGCAGGCAGTCAATGAAGCCCTGACACAGCGCAACCAGCCCATCAACGAAATCATGGCGCTTGCCGGTGGCACGCAGGTCCAGCAGCCGCAGTTCCAGTCGACACCGCAGAGCGGCGTGGCACCGACCGACATAACCAGCAACATCAACCAGAATTACCAGGCACAGTTGCAGCAGTACAATGCTGGTATGTCCGGGCTATTTGGGCTCGGCTCTGCCGCGCTTGGCGGGTGGATGATGTCGGACAAACGTCTGAAAGAGGACGTGCATAAGGTTGGCGAAACCCCTGACGGCATCCCGGTCAAGACCTTCCGATACAAGGGTTCCCCGATGATGCAGCTCGGCATGATGGCGCAGGACGTGGAGAAGAAGCGGCCCGAAGCCGTTCGCACGACGCCCAGCGGCTACAAGGCAGTCAATTACCCTGCGGCGGTGGCGTAGATGGCAATCAATATCGGTCAGATGCTTCTTCAGGGGCCGAACAGCGGCACCTACACCCCTGAAACGCTGGAGCGCAAGCGCCAGATGGCACAGGCCATGCTCAAGGGCGGCATGGGCATTCAGGACATTCGGCATCCCCTGCAGGGTCTTGCACAAATGCTGCAAGCTGGCGTGGGAGGGTATCACTCCCGCATGGCCGACGAAGAGGAGGCGCGGAAGAGAGAAGAAGCCAATGCCCGCATCGGGCAACTTCTGTCCGGTGGCATGGATGCGCCGATGGGAGACCTCACCTCCGCCGTTGGCGATCCGTGGGCCAGCGATGCACAGCAGCAGATGGCGATGATGCTCCTTGGCGAGCAGATCAAGAAGCAGAACGCCCCGCCCCCACAGCCGGACTGGCAAACCCTCACGGATAATGGGGACACCTACAGGTGGAATGCGGCCGATCCCAATAGCAGGCCAGAACTGTTTTTCGACGGGAGCGAACCGGCACCTGATCCGACCAGCGGCATGCAGAACTATGAATACCTGTTGGACCACGAGGTTGACCCCAAAGAAGCCCTCGACATGGCGTTCGGTGGAGGTGGGACCACGATCAACAATATGGGCAATATCCCGGCCGGCTACGAACTATTCACGGACCCGGTTACCGGGGCAAGTCGTATGCAGCCGATTCCTGGGTCACCAGCGGCGCTAGAGGCGGCAGAGGCGATGGACGCTGCGCAGAGCGCGGAGGGTGCCCGCGACACGTTCACCAGCATCATTACCGACGCTGCACAGCAGGCTCGCAACCTTGCAGCGCAAGGCGGCACTACCGGCATCGTCGGCGGCCTCCTTTCCAACCTTTCCGAGACGCAGGCGGCAGAGTTGCGCCGTCAGGTCGAAGTCCTCAAGTCGAACGCCACAATTCAGAACCTCCAAGCCATGCGCCAGTCCAGCCCGACAGGCGGGGCGCTTGGTAACGTGACCGAAAAGGAAGGTGCCATGCTGGCTGCGGCCAGTGGCGCCATCGATCCCAACGCGTCACCTTCTGACTTCCAGCGCCAGTTGGACAACTACGAGCGCGTTCTTCTTGAGGTGGTTCACGGTCCGGAAGAGGGGCGCCGCATTTACAATGAGACGCGGGTACAGCAGGGCGGGAATGATCCTGCTGACCCCAAATACAACGCCGAAACCCCACCAGAGGGGTGGGGTGGCGATCCGGCCCTGTGGCCATTCATGTCTCCAGAGGATCGCGCACTATGGTAGAGATGTCGCTTGAGCAGAAACGTGCCGTCGCGCTTGCTCGCGCTCGCGCTGCTGCCAGCGGCGTCGACCTCCCACCGGCTATCCCTGACAGGGGCGTGTTTGGCCAATTCACCTCCGGCATGACAGAGGGGGCGGCGAACCTTCTTAGCCTGCCCAACACAGTAGAAATCGGCCTTCGCTCCATCGGGCCGGCCATTGGTAACGCAATGGGTGGTGACTTCGATATGCCGACTGAAAGTTGGCTCCCGGACGCCGGTGCCCGTTTCCGCAGCGCTGCCGATGCCATGGGGTCAATGACACCTGAAACTGACGATGCAGCCGGTCGATTCGCGCGTCGTGTTGGGCAGGAGCTTGGCGCAGGTCTGATTCCGGCCCTCGGCGTGCCCGCAAAGGTGACGGCGCTAACATCAACTGTCGGTAGCGGCATCGGCGCGGCTATCGCCCAGCAGGCAGCTCCTGGCAATCCGTATGCCGAACTGGCAGGGCAGTTGATTGGCGGGTTTACCCCTGTCGGTATGGCCAACCAGATTGAGCGAGCTGGCATGAAGGTGGCCGCGCCGTCCCTGGATGAACTTCGCAGGGCCAAATCGGCCGCGTACACCAATGTCGATAACCTTGGCGTGCAATATACCCCGCAAGCCATGGACCAGCTTGTCAACGATATGACAGCAGTCGGCGCACGCATCAATCCGATGCGCCACCCCAAGGCCGCTTCGATGCTCGAAGAGATAAAGGGGCTTTCCGGTACATCGCCCACTCTTACCGAACTGGATGAACTGCGCCAGACGATTTCACGCGACCTGATCAAGTCATCAGATGGCGCTGAGCGCTATTGGGGCTTTCAGTTTAATAACGCATTGGATGATTTCATCGCCAAGGCTGGTCCGCAGGCCATGGTAACAGGAGATGCTATAGAGGCTGCCACGGCGATCAATCAGGCACGTGCGCTCAACACCAGGTATCGCAAGGCCGAAGATTTTGGGCGGCAGATGACAAAGGCGGATAACGCTGGAGGCGGAAGCCTACAAGTTAGGAACAAGGCTCGCCAGTTGCTCGACAATCCCGCGCGTACGCGGGCGTATTCTCCAGAGGAATTGGCCGCGTTGGAGCGCATCGTCAAGCCCAGTCGCGGAGAGGAAATCCTTCGTGGTGTTGGAAAAATGGCTCCTGGAGGAAGTGGGCTTATGACTGCGCTGGGCACCGGAGCGGTCATTCACAACCCTGCAATGGCCAGTGTCCCTATCGTCGCTCAGATCGCCAAGACGGTGGCCGACAAAGGAGCAGGCAATAAGGCTAAGCAGCTCGCAGCCATGCTGGCGCAAGGGGGAAAGGTGGATGTTCCGAAGATCACGCCAAATACCGAAAAGGTGGCGCGGGCGCTCCTGATGACGCAGGCCGCCAATCAGAACCAGCCATCCGAAGCCATTATTCGAGAACTGCTGAGGGTCAAGGGGCTAAACTAAACCCACGTTCCGCTGCGCAGTCGCTTCCATATCCACAGTATCGCCATCGGAGCCAAGCCGATGGCCACGTAGGGAATGACTGTAAGGCCGGTAACGTTGTCTGTGGCTGTCCGAAGTCCCCAGTACCCGAGCCATAGGTACGTGGAAAGGTACACCCAGTTGTACCACCAAGGCATCTGCTTCATTCCCGCAACATAGACGTTCGTTGCCCCGGTCACAAGCCGGGGCTTTTCTTTGAGGTGAACAATGGCCGAGCATGTTGACCGCTTCGTCCAGGAATTGGCCCCTGCCGCCCGTGCAATTGGTGCTGAATACGGCATTGACCCGGCTCTTATCATCACTCAGGCCGCCATCGAAAGCGGATGGGGGAAGGAGGTAGCTGGAAATAACTATTTTGGCGTCAAATCTCATGGCCAGCCGGGCGGCCAAACCATCCTTACGCACGAGGAAATCAACGGAAAACTCGTGCCTGTCTATGACAGTTTTCGGCAGTATGATTCCCTTGAAGGGTCGATGCGCGATTATGCGCAATTCCTGAAAGATAATCCGCGCTATGCGGGGGTTTTCGCGGCTCCAAACCTTCAAGGCCAGATCGATGCCATAGCATCCAGTGGTTACGCTACATCCAGCAAGTACCCTGGATTGCTCAACGATGTTTCCCGCATGGTGGTTCGAGCCATGCCACCTGATGGCGCAACTGCCCCTGCAATGGCCTATGCGCCTACCCCAGCCCCCCGCAATCAGAACCCGGCGCTCAAGGGCATCATGGGCGCCATGCTGCCGCCTCTCGGTCCACCGGGTTCTGGGAAGCCACAGCAAGCGGCGCCGAAGGGCGGCCTCATGTCCATGGCGTGGAACGGTCTGACTGGTGGGCTCGGCGCCTTGGCGAACATGGGTGGCCAGCAGGCCAAGGGCATCATGGGTTCGCCGCCACCGTTCAACGTGCGCGACCTGATCAGCCCAGCCATGAAAACCGTTGCCGGTCGAACGGCCATTATCGACCCGATGATCAAGAACATCTTCAACGGGCCACCGAAAGCCAATGTCGGTTCGGGTGGTTATGACCGGACCACGGGCACATTCCGCAACAGCCTGAACGCCGGGCCTGTCTGGCAGTCATCCGGGCCTGAACACGCCAGCACGACCTATCGGGACCCAACCAAGGTTTACGACAGGTCCGGCAAAATCATCGGCAATCGATAAAGCAATGAGGCTCTAGCATGCCACGCGGCGGCCCTCCCACCTATACCTATTCCCTCCCTGCGATCTATCTCGCTATCCCCGGAACGCTCATCACGGCGGCACAGCACAATACGCCGCTGGAAGATATTGCCTCGACGCTCAATACGGCGTGGCCCGTCAATCTCGGCGGCACAGGCGGAACATCGAAGCAGGGGGCTATCGACAGCCTGTTCGATGGCACGACCTATATCAGCGATGCCGATTTCAGACTTGCGGCAAGTGCCGATCCGACAAAGCTGCTGGCCTTCAACCTGTCCAACATTACCACAGCGACGACGAGGACGATCACCGTGCCGGATGGCAGTGGAACCATGTCACTGCTGGGCCTTACCGAGACGTTTTCCGGTGTGAAAACCTTCTCGGCCATTCCTGTATTGAGCGGCGGCGGGATAACGTTTCCATCGACGCAGGTTCCCTCCGGGGATGCCAATACCCTTGATGACTATGAGGAAGGCACCTTTACGCCGACCGTTAAGGGAACGGTGTCAGGCGGAACCGGAACTTATTCAACTCAGTTGGGGCGCTACACAAAGATAGGCGATGTGGTCTATATCAAGATCACCCTCACTTGGACCAATACCAGCGGAACTGGCGATCTGAATTTCGGCGGGACGCCTTTCAATGCGGCGAGCGACAGCAACAGAGCGGCGCTCACTGCCATAGTCAACGGGGTGTCTCTTTCCGCCAACAACATCGCCAGCGCCCGCAAGATTACCGCCAATGCCGATATCGAGCTGTTGCAGTCGCCAACGGGCGGCGGAACTCTGACCACGGTTCCAATCGATACAAGCGGAACCGTCTTTATCGCTGGCGAATATTGGGTCTAAGGAGAAAGTAGCATGGAAAAGAGAACGGTCCTCGACCGCATCGACGTAATGCAGAGCGGCGTGAACCTCCGCTTTGGAAAGCAGATCATCGACGGCGAGGAAGTCGCTGCCAATGATTGGCACCGGGTGGTTATCGAACTTGAGGATGACGCCGATGCGCGCCTCGCTGATGTGAGTGCTCATCTTCAAGTGCTGGGCTATCCCGCTATCACTGCGGGTGACATTGCCCGTATCAAGAAGTTTTTCGATCTTGCAAAGGAACAGGCATAAATGAACTTCGTGCGCGCGGCGCTTCTGGCTCTTACTGCTCTCTTCACGGTCGGCACCACTCAGGCGGAGCAGATTTATTTCCTCACCGACCTTCCGGCCAAGCATCCTCCCTTCATCAACAAGGGGTGGGACAAGCCCATCCAGTGGCTTAACGATCTCGGCTCGCCGCCAGTCGATTGCATGGCGGCCGATTCCGACCTCTACAGCCAGTGCCTGTTTGCCGTTGACGTGCCCGCTACCGTGCCGGCCGGGGCCACCCGCGTCATGATCCGGGTCAAGGCGGTGGCCCAACTCCCCACCGCCCCGGCAACCGGGCAGGAAAAGGACGTTCTGGTATTGGCCCATGCCTTCAACCCGGTAAACGGCGAGAATGGCAACCACCTGATCCATTGCGAGACGTGGGGTGATGGCTCCAACGGCCAGCAGATCAGGCGCCGGGTTTGCTATACCGAAGCATGGTTGCCCATCATTGACGGCAAGGCCAAGCAATGGAAGAAGCAAGGGAAGAAGGCGACGCCGGTTGCCCTTCAAACACAGCAACAGGAAGGGGACGTGCAAGCGGAGGAAGAGGACGCCGATCAGCAGCAGCAGCTAAATGGGTAGGGCATGCTCGACGGGGTTGCATTTTTTATAGGGATGAGGTTCAAATCGGGGTGATGGCATGAATGATAGCAAGGTTTTTAAACCTTGCCATGCGTTGATGATTTTCTTCCTCAGAAGCAGCCACTAGCCATATTTGTGAGTGAAAACCCTAATGTTAACATGGTGCTCGTCTGCTCATGCGCATGGGATGGCTAGTTACATGGGTTGGGTTGGCCTGGGCGCAAGTGGCTTCAGGTTTTGGATATGCATGGGTTGGGCTTTTAAATGGTTTTACAGGTGTTCGTTGATTGGGTATGTATTTGTATACGGGTGTCCTAAAAATGGGTTTATGGGTTAAGGAGGCTCACGTGGGTGCTTCATGAAAATATTCTGAGAGCCCTGGACATTATAAAGCTTCCATTGTTGAAATTCCAACTCCCTCATATTGACACTCCTCGCCTTCCAAGGGAGTTATCATTCAAGAAGCCAATTTATCCTAAAGTTACCACTCTGCAAGTGGAGCTTCCAAATTCTCACTTTGATTACCTACTGAAAGAGTTACCACTTACTTTGGACTATACAATTGTTGAAACTTCATTGAAGGAGAGTACTTGGGCATTAATTCCATTCATTGAGCCGTCTAGCCAAGCACCTTATTTGCCATGGAAGGGCGGGCGTTATAATGATAAGGGGCCTTCCACTGATCTATCCACAACCTATTCCTTTCCACTTACACTTCAACTAACCACCAATTGCCCTCTACAGGTCACCCATTGGGTGAGAAGGAGGCTTTTCTCTTTTCATCCCTTGCATTTCATGCATTCCTCGCATCTCATGCATTTACATTTGCATTCTCTCTCTCCTGGGTCTTTTGACCCTCATCTTCCCCATCTTTCAGAACCTCTGGATCCCTTCCAAATTGCTTATAATTCACCTTTCTATCTGAAATTTTCAAATTCTTTATCTCTTCCCCCAGGGCATCACGTCCCTTCCTATTTTCCCCCTCTGAAATCTTTGGATTCCTTATTTCATTCCCCAATCCTTTCTGGGCATCATGCCTCTTCTTATTCTCTCCTTCTGGAACCTCCAAATTTCTCTCTCCTCTTCTTGTCAATTCTCTTAGGGCATCATATCCCTTCTCATTCACTTGTTATGGAACCCCTGAATCTCTTCCCTTTTCTCCAATTCATTCTCCTACTTTTCTCGGGCATCGCATCCCTTGCCATTCTCTTACTCCAGCATCTCTAGAATCGTTCTTTCCACTCCTTTCCCTAGGGCATCGTGTCCCTCCCTATTTTATCCCTCTGGAACCTCCAGATTCTTTCCCTCATGGTTTTCATCTTCTGCCTCTGGACCCTCTGAATCCTCCTCTCTCCCTATACCAATTCCTTTTCTCGATCCCTCCTGATCTCGGGTCCAACCTAATTTCTCCCACATCAACTGCTTTGGGCATCTGTCCTTTCTCCCATTATTTTTGAGAATTTAGTCCTCACTCCTCTTGTTAATCTCCCTTTCCTTCTGTAGACCTTTTCACGTAATCAAGGTCTCTGCACCTTAGTGAGGGAGTTCTAGCCCTCACATCTTTTCCTTTTTCTCCTTATTCATCTGAGTCTGGTCTGAGCACCACTCCTTCATGTTAAGCAACTTCTAATCCTTACCTCTTATATTTCTTATCTGCCAAATGAGGACTACAAATCCCATGATGATCAATATCGCTTCCGGTAACTGCTTCTACAATAGGGTTGCAAGGTAGTCCATTTACGTAAGTATGTATTTTCATTACCTCATTCAGCTCTACGCACAGTTTTTAATATAAAGTGTCTCTTAACACGGCTAAGAGTGGCAGTCTAGGCCTAGTCCTTGGTCTTTAAGTGTGCCTTAAAGAGTCTTTAGGCTTGCTTCTGTAGCACCTTTGGTAATAAGAACCCCGCATTGGGAGTTCAACATTCCCTCCCTACTCATTAAGGGCAACCCTAAGCAAGGCACCGCACAAACCTCACGACGTCCTTAGCAGTCTCCCTTGGAAAACACCGTTACTACTTGGGCCATGCCCGAGTGCACGAGGTCTTTTTTCTCTTCTCTACTCGGCCAAAATATGAGGGAAGAGGTAGTCTGTGTAATACCCTGGATCTTTTAGATCAGAATCGGAGAGCTTTTGGAGCGCTTTCATAGGTCCCGAATTATGTTTTATGATCCACGCAAATTTTTCTCCAGTATAAGTTGCAGAATCCCGTGGAGAGTGAACCATTGAGTTTTGAGACTCCGGGACGCTGCAGGTGCGTTGTGCTCTTTTTGAGAATTGACCATTTGATTGCATTTGTTGAAGCAGCTTGTCGATCCTCTTCAATATTTAAACTTCGAACCGGCGATTCCATCAGATGCTATAACTACGCATACCTCGGGACCCTCGTTCCTCCTCACTGAGTGCGAAGAGAAGAGTAATGATGCCCCACTAAATTGGACGTGGACCTCGGGAGCCCCCGATGTGGCCATGATCCGAACTCATCTCGGGCCAATAGTTCGTTAACTCAACCCGCCTCTACCAGGATCCAATCCCGCCTCTGCATTAAACTTGCCGTGTATACGACAGACATATGCATGGTTTTATCGCTGTCTTCTACGATACAAATGCGGACCTCCGTCCGAACAAGAAATGGTCCGCAAGTGACTGACATATATGTATTTATGAACGTTTACGTCCCAATGCGGGGTTTGTTTAAATGCAATCCGAGATTTCACTCTCGCTTTCGTTATTATGAATTTCAGGCCATAGGGCCCCTTTTCCTAGCAATCAATCAAGGGTTTTCCCCTCTCCGAGGGGATGTGATTAACGTCGTAACCATTATGGTACGGCGGGTTCTCAGTCCCGGCACGATACATACAATCATCTGACTAGTTAGATCAAGTGGACCATGGGCTTCCTCGAAGCCCGAATAAATCATCACCTAGGTGACTGGTACACCCTCGCACTAATAAACTGAATAAACGAATGAATAAATAAATAAATGAATGAACAGATGAACCAATAAAAGAAAAGAAGCAATGTTCCCAAAAGTGCGTCCACTGGTGTAAGTCTGCAAATACTCTCTCTTCTTTCCTATTCCGTGGGTATTTTATGCATTGGTGGAGGGTGGAAGCCACCACCTGATTTTGATGCAACCACGGCCGGCCTAATAGTGCCTTATATGATGTATCAGAGTTTATCACATGGAATTACACTTTGGTAGTGAAGTCGCCGAGTGAGAGTTCAAACTCCGCCACGCCCATGGGAACTTCAAATTTCTGGTTGAAACCAGCAATTCTCATATCCCTGATCTCGATCAGGTGCACATCAAAGTAATACTTCTGATATACCCGATAGGGGAGTATGTTTACTACAACCCTAGGGTCAATCAATATTCTGCTTATTGGTTGCTTGTTCAGTTGCCCCCTCATGTAGAGCGGCCTGTTGTGACTGGTGGAGGGTAGAAGCATATCTTCCTATGTAAATGTCATAGCCACCCCTAGCTGTGCTTCAACAAAGTAGCTTTCAAAGTATGCCGGGGTTTGCAAGGCCGCGATGACGGCTTGTCTTGTTTCTTCGTCGAGGGAAAGTATATCCCAGATAGAGAAGTGTACGGTGATTCTTTTCAGCTGCTTCACTATTTTGCTGGTGCTTCTGACATTGGTCAGCCTTAATTCTTCAAGCCTCTTATGCCTGCCCTCATGGCGTTCTTGAGGAGCTGGCCTGGCAGGCGATTCATCTTTTTCTTCAGGTGCCTCCTGAGTTTGTTGCACCAGCTCGACCGGCTCCCTCCCTTGTATAAATTCAGCGAAGCTTTGGGTGCCTGCATAGTCTTTATTTGCTAGAGGAGAGACTATTGAGGGTGTGGTGGAAGCGCCCTTGACCCTCCACTGTGATTGCAGACATGGCCGCTTGCCCTCCCGAGAGGATAGAAATTCGGTAAAGGAGGGACCTCCTTGCTGCTTGCATGCTCCGGGTAAAGTCCTGGGGGAGGGGAAATTTCTGCACCTTTGACTTCAGGCTGGGGAACTTGGTATGGTTGCTCACCACGTAACATAATGTTGTGGTTAGCCTGGGGAAGATGCTGGGAGGAGGAAGCTTCAGCTTGATTTCCCTCTGCTGGCTCGAGACATGTCTCTTTATCATCTTCTTCGAAAATTCGAACTGTGTCAAACAGGGCTGCAAGAGTATTGCAAGATACGGCATTGCCTTTTCTCTTGAGGTGGCTCGAGTATTTAAAAGATTTTGATTTCTCTATAGAATATCACCCTCGGAAGGGTAATGTGGTGGCTGATGCGTTGAGTCGCAAGTCGATTGCCAAGTTGTCAAATCTCAAGTTGCAAGAATGGAGACTGCTAGAGTAGTTGGCTAGTCTAGACCTTAATGTTAGTAAGGATCAGGTCATGATCGCTCAGTTTTAGCTTCGTCTCGAGCTGTTGATGCAAATTAAGATCCTGTAAGATAACGATCCAGCGTTAGTGGAGATCAAGGGAAATCTAAGGAATAGACCAGATTTTGTGTTGGCCGATGATGACAGGTTGTTATTTTGAGGAAGGACATGTGTCCCTGATTTATATGACGTGTAGCACAAGATCCTTGAAGAAGCCCATAGGTCCAAGTATACGATTCATCCTAGAGCCACTAAGATGTACTGAGATTTAAAGAGGAACTTTTGGTGGCCAAATATGAAACGGGGAGTGGCAGAGTTCGTAAGTAGATGTCTGGTATGCCAACAGGTGAAGACTGAGCATTTTAGACTTGCCGGGAAATTAAAGCCTCTCGATATATCACAGTGGAAACGGGAAAGTATCGGCATGGATTTCATAATGGGATTACCAAGAACTCGTGGAGGCTTCAATGCAATATGGGTGATTGTGCATAGGTTGACTAAATCTACACATTTCTTATCTATTAAGTCAAAATAGACAGTAGATGTTTTGGCTGCTTTGTACATGAAGGAAGTCGTAAGACTGCATGGTGTGCCAGTGAATATTGTGTCAGACAGAGATCCTAAAATTACTTCACACTTTAGAAGGGATTACAAGAGTCCTTGGGAACCCGTCTAAACTTCAGTACTACTTTTCATCCTCAGACAGACGGGCAAACTGAGAGAACTAATCAGATTGTCGAAGATATGTTGAGAGCTTGCATGATTGACTTTGGTGGTAGTTGGCATGAACATTTGGCTCTAATCAAATTTGCCTACAATAATAGTTATTAGTCTAGTATCTAGATGGCACCGTTCGAGGCTCTTTATGGAAGGAGTTGCCGATCACCTTTGTGTTGGGATGAGGTAGGCGAGAAGCAATGGCTTGGATCAGATCTTATTTCGGAATCATCCAAGAATATCCAGATCATCAGAGATCAGCTGCGAGTGGCACAGTCTAGACAAAAGAGCTATGCAGATAATAGAAGAAGAGACTTGGAGTTTCAAGTGGGCGAGCATGTGTTTTTGAAAGTTTCGCCTATGAGAGGAGTCTGAAGATTTAACATCTGTGACAAGCTGAGTCCAAGATTCATTGGCCCATTTGAGATTCTAGAAAGAGTTGAAGAAGTTGCCTACATGTTGACTTTGCCACCCCAGTTATCTCGAGTACATAATATTTTCTGTGTCCATGCTACGAAAGTATGTATACGACCCCGCGCATATCATTCAGCATGCGGACCTAGAGTTAAGGGAAGATTTATCCTATGAAGAAAGACCCATCAAGATCCTGGATTAGAAGCTACAACAACTTAGGAATCGGTCCATACTGATGGTTAAGATTCAGTCGAGTAGACGTGGAACTAAAGAAGCCATGTGGGAATCTGAAGAAGCGATCTAGAAGAAGTATCCTGAATTATTTTAAGGTCAGTAATCCTGATACCCCCTTTCTTTTGGATTAAGTGTAGTGAATTTGGATGACCAAATTTCTTAAAGTGGGGGAGGGTGTAACTTTTCAAAATTTAATTAAATAAAATAGCTATGCAATAATCGAGAATTTCTTAATAATAAATGAAATCCCTCGTGGGCTAAATCTCAACTAATTTATAAAAATCTAGAAAATTCATAATCAAGTAGGGGACTAAAAGTTTAGATAATTTATCTTCTTGGTAAAATCCTAAATAAAATTTTAATCAAGTCGAATTAATAGATTTATCACAGGGCAACCTACATGCGAAGCACACGGGCCGGCCACCTCTTGTCTACGGCTTCGACAAATGACCCGTGGGGGAAATTTGTTGCACCTTAATTTTTCTCGAATTATTTTTGAGATATTTCCCTCATGTTAATCAACGAGCACAGCACAGCTTAAAGCCGACACTGTCATTCTGTGGAGTATCTCCACGATACCGAAGTCCATTGACCCGATCATGTTCAGACATGAAATGCGTCGTAACAATTAAAGAGGTGGTAGGTTCATGTACATACTCATGGAAGGACCGACAATCGTATATCACATGGCTCGGACGAACGCAAGCTTCCTCCCCCCGGCCGACGACGCAAGAAGACATGAGCAGTATGAAGAAAATCCCCTATCCTTCTCTCCACGCATCCCGCTGTAAACACAGGGCAGAAAAGGGGCTAGCAGGGTTTAAGAGGAGGAACCAGCCGAGGAGAACTCCACTGGGGCAGAAGGGGGGGCCGCACTGGGGTTTTGACCCCTTTAGGACCCGCACATCCGATTAACCCCACTAGGTCCCGCACGAGGTCTAGTGGACCCCACCGGCCCCAACGGGGTCAAACAGACCCCACTAGGGTCAGTTGACCCCGTCTGGGTCCAACGCGGGCTCCACTTGACCTCGTTGGGCCCAACGGGGTCAAACAGGCCCCACTGGGGTCTGTTGACCCCACCTGAGCCTAGTCAGGTCCAAGTGGGCCTACCGCACCTCCCTTTTCCCACTTTTCAAAAAACAAAAACAAAAAAAGGGTGGAAGACCCACCTTGACAATATGGGATCCAAAATTGGCCCGTTTTGTCAAGGTGAAGTTCAAACAACACCTTTTCTGTCAAAATGGGGTCCAAAAATCTCTCTTTCTGTCAAGGTGGGCCCCCCTACCTTCTATAAATACCCCCTGGGTCCAAGGAGGAAAAGAGAGACATAGAAAAGTAGACATGAAGCGAATGGAGGACAAGGACGAAGAAGACAAATCGTTTGTGTGTTTGTAAAGGCCTATTAAAGGTATGTTTTATAAATACCCTTGGTCTTACGCTTATGCCCTTAGAGGCTATGTTGGTAATTTTCTATGCATTCTGGGCGGCCAAACTACCTAATTCCTCCATATAACAAGGAATTATAGAAATGTCCCTCTGAGAATTGCAAGAAAACCTAAAGTCATGTAAATTGCAATTCTACCCTATAGCTTTCGATAATTAGGGCTATGCCCTCATATCCTGCGTCAGTGCGGAGACCTCTCATGTACATGTTGCCAACAAATTTTGCCTACCTATATGCAGGGTGACATGAAACTTTTCGGGGGTGGGCAGCAGATTTGCCAACAGCAGGGACCTTCCCCACTGCAGCAGCGACCTTCACGGGGTGGATTGCTGCAGCAGACAGACCCAGCAGGACAGCCACCCGGACCTCTCCGGGGTGGACTGCTCCAGTCGGACCGAAGGTGGAGCAGACTGAAGGGCAGGACCCAACAGCAGACCTCCTCGGATGGCTGCCCAACAGTTGCAGCAGACCTTGACTGCAGCAGACAGACCCATCTGGGGTGTAACGGAGGGTGGAAAAACTAGTGCCACAGCAAACCTGTCTGGGGTGGATCTCCCCTGGGTAAGTAGCACGGCAGAAGACCAGTACGGGGTGAGGCTCAGACCTCCACCTCCCCGGGGCGGAATGGCAGTCTAGCAACCGCACTTGTCCACCTTTCCAGGGTGAGGCTCAGACCTCCACCTCCCCGGGGTGAAAGCAACAATACTTGTCCACAGACCTCCCGTCCGGGGTGCAGCAGCAGAAGGCCCGTGAGGTAGCAACTCACAGACCTCCCGTCCGGGGTGCAGCAGTAGAAGACCCGTGAGGCAGCAGTAGACCAACCTCCCCGAGGTGAAACCTGCAACAGCCAGCAAGACCTCCCTGAGGTGACCACCTTAAAAATCACTGTGCACTGTGGTTATATTTGTGCGATTGTGTGGTTTGCATGATATATCCGTTTGTGTGATCGTGGGAGATTGGAGAGATTGAAAGAACTTAGCTACCTTATTTAGTTAATATCTTCAGTCTCGTTAATATTGTTAATTCTGTTGCGTAAGCATTTTAATTTGCCATCTAGTGTGGGGGATAATTCAACCCCCCTTCTTGTCCGCTCACCTATCCCGAGACCAACACACCTTGCCCCCGTGCCCTACCGCCGTCGCCCCTGCTCTCCCCCATGCCCACCGTCCTCCGCCACCATCGTCATTGGCGCCGCATCCCCATGGCATCGCCGTCGTCACTAGGGTCATGTCCTATCGTTTCATCGCCAGCCATCGATGGAGTGGGACAAAGGAAGAGTGCGAATGGGAGGAGGAAGATGAAGGAGAAGAGGAAGACGATTGCACGAACTCGGTGAGATAGGATTCCAACTATCGAGTGAGGAAGAAGCTGATGGGCGGCCATCAGGTGTGGAAGAAGAGGAGGGAGAATGGCTGTGATTAAGGGGAAATGATACGTTAAAAGGGGAGTAATTGAAAAGTATCAGGCACCAACTTTGGCGCCTACGGGGTAGGCCCTCTTCCGACATTTTTTATTTTTATTTTTTATATTTGAAGCAACTTATTCTTACGTTTCGTTAAAAGTGAAACAATATCTAAGATCTATTATCATGTTTACTGACAAAGCGTAAGAATAGATTACTGTTTCCTTTGTTTATTAAAAAAACTCTCAGAATAAGGTGGGCATATACCTACGTTATAATAAAACATAGGAAATTTACCTACGTAATTTTAAAAATGTCAGAATAAGTTGTATATACCTATGTTTTCTAGAAACGTAGGTAAAATTTGTGACTATAGGTCCCATTTCTTGTAGTGAAAGATAGATTTTACGTCAAACTGGTAAATGGGCCACCTCATTTGAGTTGCTACTACAAGTATAGCTCTTATAGTTTTAAAGTGAGCAACAGGAGAAAAGGTTTCTAGGTAATCAATACCTTCCTTCTGTGCGCAACCTTTTGCAACTAGGCCTCCCTTGTGTTTTTGGATGCTTCCATTAGCATGAAACTTTATTTTAAATTAGATCTTGCTGCGCAGAGGAAGAATCGAATATGGATTGGGATGGAAGAAGATGGATTTTGGCAATCAATCAACTATCACAGGGTGCCGCACTTATGCTCACATTGTCACAAAATCGGGCACATGGAAAATGAATGCAAGAAGAGACAGAAAAAGAATATGATTCGAAACTCAATTTTGGATAATGCTGCTTTTACTGGTGATTAGAAAATTGTCAGACAGGAATACAGACCTCGATTGTCTCAGATTTCCAACACAAAGTTGATACTTCATGATGCTAATCGTTTCTCTATTTTGACTCAATTGTCTGAAGAATCAGGATTTGAGGGAGAACCAGTGCATGAGAAAAATGTAGAAGGGAACATTAACAATATTTCAGCAGGTCCAAAGAATGATGATCAGGGAGATTTTGGTCTTTCATTAGTAGAAAAAGAAACAAATGCTTGCCTTATAGATGTTTGCCATAATGCTTCAGCTAATCAAAATGCCACATCTACAATACATAATGAGGATATCTTATCTGCTAATGTATGTCCTGAGGAACTCCCTTCAACCCAATTTGTCAAGATGCCTCGGATGAAAGAGGAAATTGCTATGTCATCTCAACACTTGGGTATTAAAGACATTCAAATTATTAGCTCAAAGGCAGTGTCTAAATTTTCGGCTACAAAAAACTCTCGGATGATTAGTCAGGACAATAGAAACTCATCAAAACTTCTTCAAGTCAAAGAAGCTAATGAGATTTCAGCTATTCCAGGGGATCTTATTAGTCATGCCTGATTGACCAGAGCAAAAGTTCTCGGTGCTTTATCATTTACCCACACTATTTCCCAGTGATAGATGAGCCCTCCGTGGGATATTCCTTCCTTCGGACTAGTGATTTTATCATACGGACCTCTGTAAGTCTACGCGAAGCCTTAGATTCCCTCAAGGCCGCCAAGCAGGTTGTACCATTAAAACCCATGACACTTTTTGATTGTCATGTCATTTTAAAGAAACATGGTATGCTGGCCCTCACGGTATGCTATTGGATACCCTGAGAATGTTCTTGAGTTAATGGGATGGGAAACCATGCCATTGCCATCAATTAAGGATTGTGTGCCTTTAGGTAGACACAGATTCTTCTACCTTATCATGTACAATGAATGAGCAACCATTAGAATATGAGTGCTTATTCTTGTGATAAAGGCACCAATTAAGGGAGCCTAATTCCACCCAGTTTTCAACGTGTATCGTGATTATACCGTGTTATCGCAATACGTCCCTATGTGACATGTTCTATTCTTGAGTTCCTGTTCCATAAGATCTACCTTAAAGATTCCTACAAAGCTTATTCCTTTGGAAATCTATATTGGCTATAACTATAGTGGATGTCGAAAATACGTGACTCAATGCTTGCGTACATAGGGCCCGATCTGGTCTTGGGAGGAGCACCTGAAAGTACTTGTGCCCATGGGAGTCATTATTGATCATGGTGTGGCATTGCACCGAAGTGCATGACTTGCTTGATTGACATTTCACGACTCGTGCTTAAATTGTACTTGACATGACTTACGTGGCCCGAAAAGGGTATTTATTACTTACTTGATAACATGATAGCCAATTCTCGACATGACTTGATAAACGTGCATGCTTGTTCATCCCGATATGTATATTGACATGAATTCTTGAAAGACTTGCTAGTTCATTCAAATATCTCTTGCTATACACTCTCTCTAGTGTTGTTTCATGCGAACATGCATAGCTATACTTACATTCATGTAACACGTAAATTACTTAAAACAAGCTAGCACTTGAGATATAATTCCTACTAAGCGTTCGCTCACCTTATGTTTTCTCCTATTTTTCAGGTAATTTCGATGACGAGGATCATTCGGATGGGGATGGATATGAGTGAAGAGCTTAGAGCCATCTCAACAGTCAAAGTGTTATCTAGTCCTGTCTTTTCTACTTTCTTGAGTCATCCATTGTAATTTTCCTTTATTGAGTCCTAGTGCTTTCTCTAAGAGATTGTAATAGAGGTACTTCCAAGTTATGATGAATAAAGGATTGGGATATCGTTATTTTTACGCACTCTGTCTATATGTCGAATATACTTACGCTCTGATTGACATAATTGATTATAACTCGTCACGCACTCCGGGTTCCTTCCGTGCTCGGGGCGTGACAATTTTTGTGGTATCAGTGCCTAGGATATTCAATTCCTAGGAAACCCAACTCCAAGGATAGGTTATACCTTTAACCAGTGAGATTGGGTAGAACCATAGGTTAAGATAATCTTGGAAATTCAACTCTTAGATACTGTATACTAATGTAGCTATTAAAATCTTGTAGGAACATGGCCGCGGAATGTGCTCAATGGCGCGACCTGCAAAGGACCATACAAGGTCTTACGCAAGCGTTACAACAAGTAGCGAAAAGGAGGAGCTCATCGTGGACCATAATATGAACCCTCCCAAGTTCATAGGCTCAACCGACCCTAATGACGTCGAACACTGGATAAGGGAGATTGAACGGATTTTTCATGTCATGCAGTGCGCGGATCAAGAGAAAGTCCTACTTGCAACATTCTAGTTAGAAAGAGACGCCCTTCTCTAGTGGGAGTCCATAGAAGCTACTAGAGACCAAGATCAAGTCACTTAGGCAGAATTCAAGGAATATTTTAATAACAAGTATTTTTCTGACCGTATACAAGAGAAGAAGGCCGCCGAGTTCTCCACGCGAGATATCATCCGTACAGGGCCAAGCAGATTTGCTTCGAATTTCATTTCTTTAGAGTCTTTGCATAGGTATAAGATTGAGCTCAATTCTTTCTACTGTATCCTTATAGATATGATCCGTATTTGATTTAAATTTCATTTCTTTGGAGTCTTTGCACAGGTATAAGAATGAGCTGAAAGCTTTCATGTACCACAATGCCCTGTGGGAATACAAAGATAAGTCTAACGTTGATTCAGATGGATTATTTGAATGTCTGTCATATCGTGGAAGACAACAAATTCTGAGACAGGGTCTCACGGTACATGAAAGTAGTCACACCTCTCGTGAAGGTGCTAAGAATGGTGGATGGCGATGAGAAGAATGATATGGGATATCTATACGAGGCCATAGACCATGCCAAATTAGAGTTGCAGGATTCCCTTCCTAGAGAATATACAAAGTGGTGAAAAATTATTGACCATAGATGGGACAACAGATTACGCCACGACTGGCACGCAGCTGGTGAGTGATTAATTGTATTGATACATTGTTCTTTAGGTTATTTTATATCTAACATTTAGTTAACTATCCACAAATGCAAGTTATTTCCTCAACCCTTGATTTATGTATAATGCCAATGCACATGTTGATGGCGAGGTGCTGCAAGATACTTTAAAAATTATTGGTCGTTTATCGAGGACACCAAAAAAGAGACTTCAGGCCGAATTAGAGGTTGACCTTTATCAATTTTATCAATAAGACGTATAGAGTTTACTTAAGTAGTTATGTTAATTTATTATTTTATCTTTGTAGATGAACTATTATAGAATGAGGACTGGGACGTATTCTGACTCCCAAACGCGATACGCTGCGGGAAGAGTGAGCCCAGGTATACTTTATCTTTGTGCTTTCTTAACCTAAATATGTATTAGTACATCATGAAAAAATTGATCTTTATTTACAACTTATATTTATTTATTTATGGTTGGTGGAACAACTGACTGGTGGATAATAGTGAATAATCGAGATGTGGACAGTAATGCATTGGCTTTCATTGCAATTAGGGTGCTCAGTCAAACAACATCAGCAAGCCAATGTGAAAGAAATTGGAGCACGTTCAGCCTTATACACTCAAAGGTTCGCAATCGGCTAGAAGTTGAACGGTTAGAAAAATTGATTTACTGCCACTACAATATGAGACTGAGAATAAAAAACATGAAGTTGAGACAACATTTGCGGGACAAACGCGTCGCAGAGGATACAACTCCAGAAATTAATATGGACGCATTATTTGATGATGACAATCCCTTACAGTCTTGGGTTGAGGTACGAGAGCTAGTTGATAAGCCTGTTTTTAATGTTGATGATAGAACATGGGCAGAGGACATATTAGATGAAAACGAGCCAAAGGATCCAGAATTCAGAAGACCAACAAAGAGGGCCAGAGAGACTCATGCGCACCAGAGAGAGGACCCGGCTTTGTTTGCTCACGACACTGAGCCGCAGCTGAGTTTGAGACAACTAGACACTCAGAATCAGATAGTAGGTCAGTCACTCTTAAAATGGCCAAGCCACCTCCATCCTTAAATAGAAGTACATCAATGCATGAGATAACTGAGAGGACTAGTGCTGCTGCTCGAGAGGATCCAACAATTGAGCAGCTGAAGCAAATTTATGTGAGCCACATGCCAAGGGGAAAAGGTCTCCTCTCAAAGATGAATGAAATTATCACACTAACAGAGAAAAAAACAGAGCCAAAGGCAAGAAGGGGATTGGTTTCTTACTATGTAGTCTGAGGCGTGAGGCGCCCGAGGCGACCAGGGGGGCGCCTCATGCCACAAACGCCTAGGCGATGGCCTAGGCGTTTGAGGCGGCGACCTTGAGAGTGTTTCGGACACCGTGAGACTAGTGTCCGTGTTTTGAGGGTGTTCCGGAGGGTCCGGGCAATCAGAATTATGGAAATCACTCAAATAAGTCAAATGTGCAAGCCACTTCAGGACATCATGGTGTAATATGAGATATACTCGCGAAAATGTCAAAATGGTGTGTCTATAGCTGTCCCATCTTGGCGTCTGCTTTGCAGGGGAATGACACGTAGTGGAATGGAATGAATTGCAGGAATGGACTGAAAAGTAGATGCCAAGGTGTGATGAGACACGCTCTTAACATTTCCTGATTGGAATCTTTCTCGAGTCTCAACAAAGCAACCCTGAGGAAGGTTCTCTAAAATGGATGATTGTTTGGATGGTAAACAAATAAGGAAAGGAAATAATGTGCACTCAGGCACGACTAAGAAAAGGGACCAACTTCTGTGTGTGGAAGTTTCTGTGGCCATGAACCTACAGGTTTCACCATTGGGGAGTAGTTACCAGCCAATATGGAGGTGCTACGACCAAGGTGGGTCCAATGGAGTAAAAGTGAAGGAATAGTTGAGGATAAATCCATACAAAGGTCTCTTTCAGAAAAACAGCCCAGGGTAGTCTTAGGGAGACTCAGTACTCAATTCGGAATAGAATTTCTCATATTCAGTTTAAGCATAGTGGCTCTCACAATCGAATTAAGTGAATGATCTTCCATAGTAAAATCAAAGTCCTATATGAATGCATGCTGGGTTTAAAAGGAAACTTAAAATAAATTAAAAGTAGAAGATAACCAAGGATAATATTGTTAATTTGTTAAGGATGGGTCAGGATAACAATCCCGTGAGTCGATACTAAGCCGGAGCCTGTTTATCCACGCACCGACTCACCAAACAGAACTGTCGTCCCCAAGCTTTCACGACTTAACGGACTGTCCGTACGACTCGAATTCCTCTGAAATTATCATTATTTTTGTTGGAGGGGAACTCAAATTTCAGATTCATTCAAGCTACAAGGTCCTCGGCATGCTCTGGTAGCGTAAATGCCATATAATATAAGGCATGACATGAGGATTCAGTCACTATAGTGACCATGGGTACGATGGGACAGTGACATCGGGATAGTGATACCATCATTTTTTTTCTAGTTTTTCTCTCTCTCTTTTTTGAACAACCTGTACTCAATAGTTAACACGGTCATATAGAATTATTCATATAACTGTACAAGCAAATAGCACACAGAAGCATCATAACAAGAGAAAACCACCCTGACCAAGTCAAAGATGGCAACTTCATTTTTTATTATTTCTTGGTCCCTTCCTTTTCTATAAATACCTCCCCCTTTGGCCTAGGAAAGGGCATAAGGAGGTTTAAGGGGGTTGCATCCTTCAAGAGAAAAGGAAGAAAGGGAGAGGAGAGGTTTTGACTCTTTCTTGAGATGGAAGGTGAATCTTCCCGCCCTGCTAAGAGGAGTAGGCCTAGCAATAACTTTAAGAGGCTCACTGATATCGAGGGTCACTTGAGTGAGAGGATTCATTCACGGATGATAAGTTGGCACCTCTTTCTTTCCACTTCTTCCACATGAATTTTCTTTTTCTTCACTCTCCTCCCTTTTCTTTCAGCTGTACCCTCTCTTTTAGGGCCCAAGGAGATTTTCCAAGTTGCCCTGGCTTTCAAAACTTACTTCCAACATTACACTAGGCATGAGGGCCATCATCGCAAAATGGAACCTTCATGGGCTCGTAGTTCATGCCAAACATTATGACAAGGTTTACATAGACTGGGTAGCCATCGACGCACTGATAAAGGTTTAGCATCCTCAAACTCACACTTTTATTTTCCTCACCTTTGAAGCAACCATCCTTCTCGAGGAAGCAGAACTTTTGTTTGGCTTAAAAAGATTTAGGAAGGATTGCAAAATAAAAATCTTGCCTATGCGAAAGAAGGTATTTTTCGAGGAAATTATTGGAAGTTTCATGCCCTTCGGAGCCATTAAAGGCATCTGGACCCATGGATGCTGGAACTTGCCAGCCCGCCGTGGCAGAGCAGAGGCTGATGGTAGAATCCGCTAAGTAGGGTGATGTAGGGGCTCTAGTAGAAAGTGCAGGGTTAACGATCTGAGAATGTGGAACGATCGAAGGCCAATATCTGGGGAGGCCCATGGTCCGTTAAGGAGTGGGTGGAAAGCCACCCTGACCGGTGGGAAGAGATGTACTTTCTCATTATCGGCTCTACCACCCTTTCAGATTTTCGTCAGAGCTGACCCCCTTTAGCTTTTTCCGACGGGTCCTTGCAGGTTTTCACGTCGAGGGGTTTCTCGATTTTGCCTGAGGTGCCCTTGCGGGTTTTCGCATCAGCTAGGTATTTGACCTTTTTGCCCCCAGTCGCCTCCTTGCGATGGGAACAACTGGGTCCGCCGATATCTCTATTTTTAAACACACTTTTTGTTTGTTTGTTTTTTTTATTTTTTTTGCTTACCTGGGAGCCTGACAGCTAGGTTGTTGCTGGCACTGGGGCATCCTTGCTCTTGTTGTTGCAAGGACGAACGTCGGAGGCTGACCCCTGATAGTGCCTGATAGTGGTTCTGGGAGGGCTTGGCAGGCCCTGTTGCTTCGCTGGGAACTAGAGACTGAAGGCAATGACTGGTAAGGCCTTCCACGGGAGAAGACCGATTTCACTGATTATAGCTGGGGTGTGCGCCTTAATCTGGATGGCGCGCGAACTCATGTTCCAGTGCACGGTATAGCTTCATGTGTTTGCCATTGAGAGGTGGGAAGGGTTTGTGACCCTTGTGGTCGACGATCGTGTATGCCTCACCCTCATAGACGTTGTGGATGATGTATGGACCTCACCAATTCGGATGTAGTTTTCCACTGGGGCACCCTGCCATGATTTCTTTTTCCTTGATCATGATGAGGTCACCTTGCTTGAAGGCTCGCTGTTTGACAACCTTATCATAAGCTCGTGCTATGCGGGCCTGGTATAATTGCAGGTGTTTGTAGGCTTCGAGATGTTTGCCCTCTAGATTGGCGAGCTCTTTTAGCCTTCTCTGGTATTCATCTTTATCAGGGCCGGCAATGCTGGTGTGGATCACCACGTGGTAAGAGGCTAACTGGATTTCAATGGGGATAATGGCTTCGGCCCTGTAAACAGGGGAGAACGGGGAGCATCTCGTGGGGGTTTTGTAGATCATCCGGTAGGCCCATCTCACCTCGAATACCTTCTCACCCCAATCACGTTTCTGATGGCTAACAATTTTACCCAAGCTTCGTCCAAGCCGTTAGCCTAGGGTTTGTAGACCGAAGAGGTTCTCTAGTCGATGTGGAATCTGGCCGCCAATTGATATATGGCCATGTTCTTGAATGGCATTCCATTGTTGGAGATTAAGCGACTAGGAGTGTCAAATCGGTAGATGATGTTGTGTCGAACAAATCTGGATACCACTTCGCTGGTGACCTCAGGTAGGGGAAGGGGTAGGAAGGGCCCCGCAATGTCCATGCCCCACTCTATAAATGGCCAGGTGGGGGCTATAAGATGTAGCGGGTTAGGAGGTCTTCTGGGTACTGGGCCAAAGGCATGGCTTTGATGGCATGTGTGAGCGTATTGAATGTAGTCCACGTACATGGTTGGCCAATAGAAGTCTTTGAGCTTGATGTTGTGTTTCAATCGATCTCCAGCCTGGTGAGCACCGCACAATCTAGAATGGACCTAGTGCATGATAGCATGGGCCTCAGTTGAGGAGATGCACCTTAGGAGAATCGACTTGTCCTTCTCATGGACGAGTCAGTATAGGGAGTCGTCGATCAACTCATACGATGCTGCTCGGTGGAGTAGCTGAACCCTTTGAGCTCGGTCTGGAGGGAGCCACCCTTTCTTGAACTTGATGATGGGCTCACGCCAATCTTCTTCTTCTGGAGAAGTGTTCTGGTTGGGGTCATGGATCTCGTAGATGGTGAGAACTGAGTTGCCTTCAAGTGAGCCTGGCATTAGTCTTCCATGCTTGACTGTGATGTCGACCTCGCCCTCAGGCGGGAGTTTAATGGCCGTAGCCAATTTTGCCAAGGCATCTGCCTGGGCATTGCTGCTTCTGGGAACATGATCTATTTCGAAGAAATAGAACTTCTGGGTTAGCCTGGTGACGACGGCATGGTATGGAACAAACTCTAGCTTCCGCACATCATAGATGCCAAGGACTTGTTGGACTATTAGTTGAAAGTCCCCATAGGCTTTGAGGCATTTGATGCCCATGTCGAGAGCCATCTGAAGCCCGATGATCAGAGCTTTGTACTTGGCTTCATTGTTGGTCTAACACTTCATGAGGGCGCAAGAGTTATACAAAACTCTACCCTAAGCAGTCAAGAAGACAATGTCAGCACCTGCCATGGTGGCGGGGTTTTGATTGTTGCTGGTAATCCCTCGGGAAGCGCCATTGAAGTAGAGCTCCTAGCAAGAGATGCTGGCTGTGTGGGCATCTTGCTACCAGTAATGCAAGACATCTTCGGTCTTTTCAACTGGAGCTGGTGGCTGGGCAGCAAGGGACTCCTCATCTAGGAGTTCCATGTTGAGAGGTGAATTGTCCAGTACTAGATGAGCTACCAAGAATTCTGCCATGCCCTATCCCTTGATTGCTTTTCTCGTGACATTGGTAATATCATATTCCATCAATAAGAGGGCCCATGTTCCTAGTCGTCCCGAGAGAACGGGCTAGCGGAGGAGGTACTTCAAGGGGTCGTGCTTGGAAATGAGCTCAACCCGATGGGACAGGAGGTAGTGCTGCAACTTTTTGATGGTGAATACCAATGCCAAGCAGACCTTCTCCATGGGGGAGTAGTGGTACTCAGCACCGATCAGTTTCCAACTGAGATCGTAGAGCGGCTGCTCTTTGCCCTCCTGGTTGATTTGCACCAGCAGGGAACCCAATGAGGTGTCCATGGTGGCAATGTAGAGTATGAGGGGGTTACCCTAGACTAGAGTACCCTAGGCCGGAGGAGTAAGGAGATGCTTCTTGATTTGTTTGAAAGTCACCTGGCATTCCGAGTCCCATATGAATGGGGTGTCTTTCTTCATCAGCCTGCTAAAAGCACGCATCGATCGGAGAGCTTGAAGATGAACCTCTGAATGTAGGTCAACCTACCCTGAAATTACCTGAGCTCAGTAAGGTTGCTGGGTGGTGGAAGATCCCGGATCGCTTTGATCCTGTCGGGGTCCCCTTCGATTCCTCGATATTGAATGATGAAACTGAGAAACTTGCCACTGGATACGCCAACGGCACACTTCATAGGGTTCATTTTGAGCCCATATTGTCGGAGACACTCGAATACCTGGCGTAAGTCGTGCAAGTGGTCCTCCCGCCTTTTAGTCTTGATGATGAGATCGTCAACATAGCATTTGACGATATTGTGCAGCATCTCGTCGAAGATTTTAGTCATGGTCCTCTGGTATGTAGCACCGACATTTTTCAAACCAAAGGGCATGCGCTTGTAGTTGAAGATCCCTTTGGGGGACTTGAAGGCTGTGTGATTTTTATCTTTGAGGGACATCCGGATCTAGTTATGACCAGACGACCCATCCATGAAAGACATGGCTTCATGACCAGTGGTCATATCGACTATTGTTTCGGTAATTGGAACTGGAAAGTCATCTTTCGGACATGCTTTGTTGAGATCCCGAAAGTCGACACTAATGTAAACTTGACCACTTTTCTTCTTGATTGGGACAAAGTTGGGAAGCCAAATCGGGTGGATGCACGGCTCGATGAAGTCGACCTCTGTCATTTTATTGACTTCAGTCGAGACCTGGAGTTCCAGCTCATGGCACATGCACTGCTATGGCTATTTGACTGGAGTTGCTGAGGGGGAGATGGCTAGCTCATGTTCCACTACGGAGGGGTCTAGCCCTAGCATCTCCTTGTATGTCCAGGCGAAGCAGTCCATATATTCGAGCAGGAGTTGCTCGTAATCCTGCCTTTTTACTTTGGTGAGAAGAGTGCTGACGAACGTGGACTGGGGGGCTTCATGTTTGCCCAAATTAATTTCGACAAGTTTGTCAACAGTTGCTTGGCCACCGTCCTCCAGCTCGGGAGGAGCGGGTTAGAAGTCGATAAAATCTTCATCCTCAGCAGCTTCAGGTTTCTCTTCAGGGAGGGGATGCGCAGTCAGGGAAGATCGACTGCTCAGGATGGCCCCAGACTCAGAACGTGATGAGACCACCTCCGTTGCGAAGTATACTGGGAGACGCTTCCGACGGTATATCGTATGCCCTCTAAAGCCTCCAGGTGAAGTCGTGGCAGCCTCTGCAACTGGGTGCTCCTCTGCTGCCTGTGGACTGAGATCTGTAGAGTGAAGATGATGGGGGGAAAATGGGGTTTATGGTAGGGGAAGTGGGGTGGATGGGTGTGGAGGAAGCCCTTGGCTGTTAGGGGGTCTAAGAGGAGCCAAACCAAGGTGTGGGAGGGGGAGAATGGGGTCTGGAAGGTGATGTTTGCAGGAGGTGATACAAGGGGTTGGAATGATGCTCCATGAGGACAAATGGATACTTAATACAAAAATATCAAGGAGAATACATGTGGGGAAGCAATGGCTTAATCGGCTTGAGAACAAGAGGGGGGATGACCCACTAATGCAAAGACCAAGGGAAGACGAACCAAGGGATAATAGACTAGACAATGGACACACAAAATGGGCTAACCTAAGTGGGCCAAACAACAATAGAATATGTAGATTATGATAGAAATACAATACAAACACCACTAATGGACTTGGACAAGCCCAAACAACACAAATAATGTGAATGGTTTTACCCAAGTCAAACAAGTTAAAATGATGGGAAATATTTTATTTTTCAAAATTTTGATGGGCCTTTTAATGTTTTGATTTAAGCAAAATTCCCTCATGATAGGAATCCTATGGGAATAAGGTCCAAACCTTGGGTTGACTAAGGTTAACTCCCTCACACTTATGCAAATGCGAGCCTAAGGGGTGGAAAGGTACAACCGGCCTGGCGTCTGTGTGGGAATCTACGGCTCACGGGGACTTACGGAGGTCCCGAATAAGATCACCTAGTCGACCCCAAGGAATTTGGAGGTGAGAGGATCACTTACCAAGGAGGAATGCAACTATGATATGACAAATGCATGATCCTATGTGCACCGGAGTGTATGCAATTTCTAGCCTAAAATTAGAAAATCAAGACAATATTAAACTATGCAAACATAATCAAATGCATGCAAACCACATATGATAATGAAGATAATACAAAAGACAACAAGGTAGGACCAGGAACAAGTACAAACAGAACTTGGGAGGTAAATAAATCACCAATGCAAAGTGTACCTGTGAGTCTGCCCTTGAACTTGCATGCAGATTTTATGCACAAAATGTAAAAATGGAGATAGAATTTAACTATGCAAATGCGACCCAAATAATGTAAATAAGATATGGATGGAAAGACAATACAAAGGGGAACAATATGGGACCAAGAACCAAGCAACCAGACCTCGAAAAGACAATCAAATCATCATAGAAAGACGTACCTGTGAACCTATCCCTGTGCCTACCTGTAGACTTTATACAGAAAACTCAAAAATGAAGATGAGATTAAACTATGCAAACATGACCCAAATGATGCAAATGATACATGGATGGAAAGACAATACAAAGGGTTACAGAACGGGCCCAAGAACACAGCAATCAGACCTCGGGAGCCAAAGTTATGCATCAACGAACATGGCCCCGCGAGCACCGCACCAGAACTGCCAGAATCAGAAAGTGGTCTACCAGATGACCATTTCTTACCCCCTTGCGATCTACCAAACGACCGCAAGGCAACCAGAAGGGCCCCAACGGCCCAGTGATGACCGCTAGGGATGCCTAGCGACCCTGTAGATGACTGCAAGGCCCTGATAGACCCGAAAATGCCCAGAACAGTAGGAAAATAGAGAAAATACTATCTAAACATGCACAAACTCACACCCAACTTGCAAAAGTGTGTGAATAACATGATGGACATTAGGTGTCCCATCGTGATTGCCAAGAAACTAGGTTGTTGATGTTTCTATCTCTCTCCTTTACCCCGCCCCCTAACTATGCTAATACCATAATAGCATGAAAGGCATAGAAGATGATGAACAAAGGGGCGATGAGAAAGATGAGGATACTAACCGTGATCGCCACCAAGGGTTAACAACGCCAAAAGGATGAAGAAAGGATGCAACGGCGTCATGTACCTTGAAAAAGGATGAAGACTTGATTACGCTTGAAGAACGGGGTGCGGGGAACGGTGTGGGATTGACCACCTCTCCTTTCAGCTAGCTAGATGAAGAGGGCCTCACGTTCAATCATATAGTATCTACAAGTATTAGTGAATCTGAATGAATTTCTGATATTAACATATGCAAGGTATTTACTAGGCGCAAAGACACGTCAAATTAATTGATTAGTTCACAAATTTATTTCTGTTATTTATAGTTTAAAGCTTGTTTGAGGGTCACGGCACTCCAGTGGTGGTGACTTACCGTTCACTCTGTTTTTCGTATTTCACACCTCTATTTCTTGAGATAGTTGGGGCTCTGCACCGAATACTCTTTCTATCAGACTAGAACCACTATCTTGAGACCTCTGTAAGATCCCGCGAGCTTAGAATTTTCGCTAAGACACCAAGTAGGTTGTACCTTGAAAACCTGCACCCAACGACTCGACCGGATTTCTTTTTAGGCAGTCCAAAGTTGTAATTGTTCTGCCATGTCTCGACCTGAACGTGGCCCTAAGGGGACCGCTACGATGAGGCAGCGGTCATGGGAGGACAGGGTTCTGCTATCTATTTTGTTCCTGTTCTGGCTGAGGTGCCAACTCTATCTAGACGACTGAACCTTGTTCTAAGTCGACTCAACCCTAGTTAGGTCGACCCATGTCACCTCAATTGATCATGATAGTGTAAACTGAATCCTATTCAACCCAACCACACCCCAAGTCGTCTAAGGACTTTGGCTGGTTGACAATATTCTCTTGCCTTGACTGACCTGGTAGTGGTCTTCCCTGGACCGTCACAAACAAATAGCGGTTCCCTCTAGACCGCATTCTCTTTCCTGCCTATTGTGCATCGACACGTTGATCTCTTGCGTCAACACAGGTCCTATTGCTCACTTCCTGGTAGTGGTCCTGTCTAGACCACTATATCATGGTCGCGGTCTTGTTCTAACCACGACCTGATTCCAGAACCTATTTTCTGTGACTTTTGTATGTTAATACCTTGTAGCCTCTCGAAGCTATTATACCTTGAGGTTTGGACCTATTATTGAATTATGTCCCTAAGAGTCATTCAGCATTCTTCTTAAAGTCATTTTCCCTTAATCACTTTTCCTTTGGATTAATAAGCTTGATAATTTGAATTCTTAAAAAAATCTATTTCCTACTTGTGTTATCTTGGCTACATGAAGCTATTCTTGGAATTCAGATGCCATTAGTAAATTGTCTGGAATTATATGACACGGGGATTTGGGTCCAACATGAGACTCAATGCTAGGCATAAACTATTATGGTCCGGATTTGGTCCTAGGGGCGAGGCAAAGCCCAAACATGTACCGTTATAATGAATGATCTGGTGTGGCATTGCACCAACCATACGCAAGATTTGATCTAGACATATTTACATCATGGGCATCTTCCTTACATGCGTGACTTGATATGTTTGAATATGAGGTCCAGAAGGGACAATTTGTTGATATGAATGCTAGTGCTCGTAATCTCTTGTACATGTTCTTGGTTAGCCCCTCTTCCTCTTGATTTTGTACATGTCTCCTTTCTACCTTGTTTACTTGAGCATCCCTGTGACCTTGTTATTATTGTTTGTGTCATGCATCATTGATTTTATTTTCTTGCATTATTAAACAGCTAATCACTTATATTCTGCCTGATGATAGAAAGTAATTCCTACTGAGCTTCTTGCTCACCAAATTCCTTCTTAACATTTTTCAGGTAATAATGAAGCTACTCCAACAGATGGGGATGGGCAAGAGTGAGAGTGCGGCCAGATGTCTCAAGATTTGTGTCTTTTATTTTCATGAGTCAAGTCCTGTTATTGGAGTCTTTTCCTTTGTTCTCGATGTACTTGAGTGGGATTATGTAAGTTTGACTTATGGTTATTAATAAAATCTATATTTATTTTTATCGTTATGTTTATCTCATGTTTATGTCTCTTGGTTTGTTCTGTATCATGAATGAATCATTGTCACGTTCTGAGCATGTCTTCCGCTACTATCGATTTGGGGCATGACATATGCACCACTGCACTCGTCAATGACGTACACTTGTCCTAACCAAGGTACATACCCTTAGGCGTTCTCATCAGTAGATCAGATACTGTGTAAAACTTTTCTTTCAATGGCCTATCTAACGTCTGGGTAATACTTCTTTTCCCTCCCTTTCTGGTTGTGTTAAATCTTTCTTCCTCTTGTGCAATCTTTTTTTAGAGTGGGAGGTGAAAGTTTGACCGATGGCCTCTCCAAGAAAAGGGAGGTGAAGTGCCAAGTGAATTAAAGGCGCGTTGGCTCACAAAACTTAACACCTAAAAATGTACGCGTCAGCGAGTCACTCTAACCGAAACTCTCATAAAATCGAAAAATATGTCTCACTGAAACCCGGGTCAGAAAAGGGTGGCCTTGTTGCCGGTTTTGCCCCAGCAACGTGGCGTCTGCTGTGCCCCAGTCCCCGCGCCTTCCTCCTCCCTAACGAGATGAGTGTTCCCACGGTTCCTCCAGTTTCGGCTTGGTGGACGTCCCATTTGCGGGGCATCATCCCGGGAATCTCATCATTTAATCCGGTACTATCCCTACAGAAACGGTGGCGTTTTTCGCTGTTGATCTTTCAACTCCCGCTTGCTACTGCTACTGGGCGCATAATCTTCGCTTCCGTCTCCCAGGATCTCTCTCTCTATCTGTGCGTGTGTCATTTTGTTGGGACGAGACGGGGTTGTGTCGGCCGGAATCTAGGGTCGTGTGTTGGAAGCGATGCTGCAAGGTAGGCTATGATTCTTTTTCAGTACGATGACCCGACTAGATGATCTCTCTCTGGCTTCGCCTGCCCCTTTTTAGGAGGCTTTTTCCATTTGTGTTCACGTTGGGGGTTGTGCTCTCTCTCTCTTTCTCTTGTCGTTTGACTTGAAGTTGACTCCTTCCCTGTTTCCTTTGGTTTGTTGGTGCGGAAGTGTGGCGTTGCGGGTGAGTGCTCCATGGGGTTGCAGTTACTTGTTGAGGCTCTTTGTTGTTGCTGTTGTTGTCGCGATTTTTGCTGCACCGGTTGACGTTTATTTGTAGCTTTTCTTTGGTTGGTTCAAGTACCTAGTTTGTACGTGGGGAATGTAGAGATTTTACTCCAGACATGTCATAGTGTTAGTACATGTATACACGAGTAATTTTGAAAGTTGCTTGAAATGGTAGCTCAAAGACCCTTCTTGAGGTTTCCTGGCCAGTCGGCCTTTCCAGTGCTAATGTTTATGCAATGCAAGGGTTTGTGTAAGAACCTATTACTTGGGTTTTTCTTATTGGTCCTGTTCATGTCTGATTCTTGTTTGTAGTATGATTTCGTAGAAACTCATGGAAAGACTTCCATCTTTCTCCTTCCCTCTTTTTGTCAGAAATGCTTGTGATATGTCTTTCTTTCAGACAGTTATCAACATAAACTCATTCCTAACTTTATGTAACTTGTGGATGGTTTTCTTTTTCATCCAATTGCAGGGTTTGATATCCACCAGCTGTATCTAGATGCCCAGAGTCGATGGCTTAAGCCTTCAGAAGTTCTGTTTATTCTGCAGAACCACGAGAAATTTCCCATCACTCCACAGCCACCTGACAAACCACCGAGTAACCTGCATATTCTTCCTATGTTTAGAGAATCAGTTCTTATTTCAACCGTTGTGCAACTATCCGGCAATCTTGGACAGTCCTTTGACTGGTTGGGTTCCCAACAGGTGGGTCTTTGTTCCTCTTCAACAGGAGGGTGCTTCGGTTTTTCCGCAAAGATGGTCATGTTTGGCGGCGGAAGAAGGATGGGAGAACCCTTGGGGAAGCACATGAACGGTTGAAGGTTTGTCAGATGTTATCTTATGCTGTTACTCTTCGCCTTTTTTCTCATATTCATTCTGAAAGCAAACTTGACAATGACCAAATTAGTCATAGAAACTCTGTTCGCTAAACAGTGAAGATGCAGCAGAAGCTTTACTTCTCTGTTGAATCTGCATATCAATATGAAGAGGATTTATCCCAATTATATTGTGGGGGTTCATTGCTCATAGAGCTGTTAATATTCTATTTCCTATCTTTTCAATGTCTCTTGAGAAATTATGTGTTACATCTCAGTCCACTAAATGGTGGCCTGTTTTTCCATTTCGCCCCTTGTTAGATTCCTCTTTTGAAAAATATTGTAGGTTGCTTGGAGGCTTGTCCATCTCCTCTTCATGTTTTCATTCTTCTTGTTTCTCCATCTTAATTACCTTTGATGGTTTTGCAGATGATGGCTCTTTGTGCTATGTCTTTGTTATTCCCAACTTTTGTTTCCCTTATTTGTGTCCATACCGGTTTGAGCGGCTTTTTTCTTCTATCCATGGTTTTGGTTTCCATATGCAATGATATTCAAATTACTGACCAAAAGACCTTAGAGGTCAAAATCCTGTTGCATATGGCCTTACACAAAAGGAAATAAGAAGAAGGGGTTGAGAAGCATGTTTGTTCTTGCTGTCTATACAAAGCAGTTGGGCTGGGTAACATTTCAGACTGCCACTTTATTCCACAGATCACAGGTCAAATTTCAATTGGTGCGCATTCATCTCCTTCCATGTTTTACATAAGAAAAGATGTATGTTGATTTAAATCAAAACATACAGAAAGATACATCATATGGCCAACTGATAATTAAGCAGGACGACAAAGACAAACAATTTCTGCATCTAACAATGACCACTCTAAGGGACTCGACTAGTATTGGTTCATTGTCTTACATGCAATGGGGCCAGCTCAATGTCACGAACCCATTCAGCTGTCTCTAGGTGATCCAGTGGATGACATGCTTCGTGAACATTTACATCAGTTTTGTTGGTTTGTCTGCCAGTTGTCTTTGGACCTATCAGTCACTTTTACGAGAATATATTTTTAGTTGTTTTTTATATCACACTTTGCCATAAGAATGTTAAAGTAACAGTTTCTGTAATTGTGCATCCCATTACCGTCCACTAAACTTCTTCAAAACTTTTCCAGAGTCCAACAAGAAATGGGGAAGAGAAGGAATGTACTTGGCAGCAGTAGCAGACTCCTCCTCAAGCCACTGCCGGATTTGGCGGACATTGCGGCGGAATACAGTAGCAGATTGCTTGACATCGCTCCGAAGGAGCAGCACTGCTGCTGTCACGCCAGCAACTGTTAGTATAAAATTCGTCAGAGCCATGATAGTCGTTCCCACAATTGCAACTTAACAGTCTGACCTGAGCACCAACATGAAACACAAAGGAATCACTAAGCAAAAACTATCAATGAATACAGAGCTCATAAGACAAATAAAAGTGAAAGACAGAATGAAAATGCATTAAATGGAACAACTAGAATGAAATTGAATGAAATAAGATGACATGTAAGATTCATTTTGAATATTGAGTGCTGTGCAAGAGCACCTGTATAAGATTTGTAGTTGCCATGTCATCTAGTTGAAATATATTGCTCATTAAAATCAGTTTACACTGTGAAAGGGAGTTGATTATCTGAATATGACTGGTAAATCTTCTTCCATGATAGTTGGAATGTTCAATGACTTTAATACTAGGCCAAAGGATCAAATTTTCAAGTGGATGTACCAATATCTCGACGGCACCATCGATCTGCCCTTCATCGACATGGGGCCGACCGAGCTCAAGAACATCGCCAAGACCGTGCGCATCTACGTCTGGCACCCGGAGGGGACCAAAAAGCTCGCTGCGGAGGAAGAGCAGCGCCTCGTCGCGCCGCCGATCGTCAGGCGCGGGTCCTGGTAGGGGGAGCGTTTCTTGCCGCGGGTGACCATCAGGCGGATATGCACGCCGTCGCGCATCCCGTTGGCGTCGATCGCGTCGAACAGGCGTTGCGCCAGCGCCGCGCGGGTCAGGCCGATGTCGATGCGCAGCATTTTCGCGCCGTCCCACAGCCGGTCGAAATGCCGGTCGAGAAAGGCGCCGGAACTCCATTGTTGAACTGCAAAAAACCGTTGGTACATATCCAAAGGTTAGTATAGGGCGTGCAATAGAAAGTGAAGGTAAAGCCGATGGGAATTAAAGGCGTTATTCCGTCATCTGAATTTGGAGAAAACGATGTCGTGGGAATAGTAGTTCCCGTTGGAAATGTGGTGTAATTGATTGGTGCTGCAATATAGTTGGTGCAGCTTGGCACACATTGCGATTTTCCTGAATTAACAACAAATAATGTCAGGATTGCGAGAAGAGATAATTTACTTTTCATGTTTTTGAGTATTTTTTGTTTGTGATGATTTAGTTATGATCTTCTTTATCTTTCTTGTTTTTTTCTTCTCTTTTTGCTGTTAGGAGATCGATGTGTAAACCCCCGCCAGGAAATGGCTGCGATGGGAATATAGTAGAGCAACTGACTCTCATCTGGCTGCAAGTTCTAGAAAAAGAATTCCTATCCCCAATAGAGAATTGCTTAAATAAATCTCTGTGGAAAAAAAACTTGTCTCAAGCTGTTAGATTTGAGGGGAAGGGTTCCGATCGATCACCGAAAGAGCATTGCTGTAATCTGTTTGGGATCTTGTCTCAAGCTGTTCGATTTGATTAATGTCCTATATTAAAAAAAGAGTGCACAGATTATCTTCTTCTTTACTCACGTTTACTGGTTCACCCCCGAGAAGGATTCCCTGGGCAATTGTCTCTTTTAAGCAGTGCATGTACGTGCGACCAATGCTCATCTCTGGTTCTTGGTCTTGCAGGAGGGGGATCTCGAAGTTCTACTGCGGCAAATCCAAATCCTTCACAACGCTGGCGGACATTTCATCCTCTTCCTCTGCAAAGGACCTCGCCAAGCCGGAGAACGCCTACACCCGCAAGCGCAAGAACCTCCTGGCCTTCAGCATCAACTGGGATCGGCGCCATTGTTCTCCCCTGAGAGGTGCTGCTCCTCCTCCTGGGGGCAGCTTGCCCAAGAGGCCGGCAAACTCAAGCCGGAGCAGCGCTGCCGGCTCTGACGGCGGCAGCAGCAGCAGCGTTGGAAGGGAGGGCGATCCGCCACGGCTTCGGCCGCCCCTGCCCCCGAATAATGGCGAGGTCTCCCCCCCACAGAGGTGTCATTTATCTATGAGGTCCTTCTCCTTGATGGACCTGCAGGGTGCAACAGTTTCTGGCCCATCCTCCATGGTGCCCAGTGACAAGTTGCAGCGGGGACTCCATTAAATAAGCAGCTTCGGCCCTGTGCCTCCTTCCCCCCTCCTCCCCCGGCCTTCCTCTGTCTTGTTGTATCAGGGACTTGGTGGATGCCAAGGGGTGGTTGTGGGTCTTTGGATGTAGTTGGGGCCTTGTTGGGGCAGTTAATCTTCTTACCTTTCTTTCTCTTTTTTTCTTCTTCTCGTTGCTTCCCCCCCCTCCCCTCTTCTTTGGAGTTGAGTTTTGGAGTAATGGTTGCAAGCAGCCTGCAGCTGAAATCCTATCCAGACCGCCATGTGGGGATGATGATGACCTCTGTAAAATTTACTTGCATGTAAATGGTGCTCTGCGGCCTGCCTTCTCTTCTTCTTCTTCACCGAGAATGGCATATTATGACACCTTTCTTGTGGCGCTTTGGTTGCCCAGCCGGCAGGGAGATGTCATGCTTTTCTTGTTTCTCCCTCGTCGGTCAGTGGACGCAGATGATAACCGGTTAGAATTATAGTCGGTTGGGATAAGTCCTCTCGCAAGTTTTAAGTCTAGGATTAAACTTATTCGAGTTTGATAATTAATTTTTTCATCTTATTTAAAATAATAAATAAAATAAAATATTTATAAAGAATTAAATAAATAAGAAAAAATCATACAATCTTATGTTACCAGACCTAAGATAGTTTATTTGACTAAAACGATCCAATTAGGATCCAATTTTTACTCAAGAGTTTATAGCTAAAGATTAAGCATTTATAGATGGATGCAAGGAGAGGAGAGGGAGACTATGACTCAACCGATGTTGTGTACTTGCGAGACGATGATGACTCTATGGTTTCATAGGTTGTAAGAACAACAACCGAGCATGGTGAGGCGAAACTTGATGTGGAGGCCGAAGAGCCAGGAGAGCCACTATGGCCTAATACTTTTCTCGCAATAGTTGTGCAATAGGCAGTAGGGGAGAGAGATGACAACAATATGTAAATGGTTGGAGATGAGTCAGTGGTGGGATGTGATGAGGAAGTTAACTTGGATGAAGACCTCATCATAGGGGGTGGAGGCACATCATATGCATATGATGATGTAGCATGGGAGTGATTGATGCAGCCTCTAGTAGACCCACGTCCACCAGCCTCTCAGGTGAAATAACACATACCTATTGAATCACACACTTTATTAGAGAGTGTAGGCATATATTTATGTACTATGATGTAAGAAAAAAATTACAGGCTAATTCGACACATGAACAATGGTCTCGAGTTGTTGCACCTGAAAATTTAGTATCTACAGAATCCAGAAGGACATCCACTTCGAGAGAGGTTAGGAGAAGTTCATCATTTAGAGAGGTGACATTATATTAGATGGAAAGATTTATATGTTAAACTATATTTCATTACTAATTGAATCTATTGGCCTCCCAATTTTGTAGCCTTCAATAACATCCAAACAACCATCTCATTCTATTGCGCTACAACACTCGGCATCTAGGGCACCCACTCAGTTGTCTCAGGTATACTCATACCTATTGAGTTACATAGTATGAAATTACTTAAAGTTCTTATTGGACATGACCTATACATCTCAGGCATCCGGATGGGGGCAACATACAACAGAGAAGTTGCCTGCTCCACGAAAGAAGAAATCATCATGGACCACATTATTCAGGAGCAAAAAGGACAAGTAACCACCGGTAAATTTGATGGTCATTACATACTTGGAGATGTTAGATCCCAATGCAGATGATGACACTCCCGAGCCATCCATAGCATCCCGCATTAGTGGGAGTCATAACTCCGATGACGACAGTACACCGACACCTTTTTCTTCCCACAATGGTGTTGGTTCTCATGGTGGTCAACATAATGGTCGTGAGGATACTAGTACTGGTGGCCAAGGGCATAGAAGTGGTTAGGGTGGAGGTTATGGGGGGCATGAACGTGGTGGTCACTGAGGCATGATATCGACAGAGGAGCAGTACTTCACACATGCCATGCAGAATGCTGACCACGTTGTTCCACCATCAGGGGGGGATGAGCAGCTGATTTTTGAGATAATTACTGTAGATGTTTTGTTGCAGACAGTAGTAGCTACCAAGGTATGTTGTTTGATTTTGAGAGGATAAGCACGCATGACTCTCAGGGATCTGACAGTGACTATGGATGATCATGGCAGCAACTGGTCAAATATCATGGTGATTCAGAGAGCAACACTGCATTCTTCCCATTGTACCCATACCCTCATGGCTATCCTTCGATACTACAGTATTATGAAGGATGCAGTTAGGTCTTACCTGCTTAGACACAGTCGGTCGTGTACTCATAGGATTTCCAATAGTATGAATACTACTTATGCATGTACTGGGAGAACTATGCAAGTTTTATGGACTAAGCGGACTACTTATCCTATCTGGAGACCACGTATAATGTCTGATTGTTTGGAGATGAGATGTGACCTAGTTTGGGCCCATATGATTAGGAGTAGACATCTTTTTGCATATATTTATATGTAACTTTCAAGTCATCATTTTTATTTGTTCATGTCTTGACTTTTGCATTTATCCTTCACGTTACTAATGAAAAATTGTTCAACACTTGTACATTATCATGGACCGACGATGCCATCTTGTGTGGGACCATGGGTATAGTTTCGAGGGTGAACGATTAGTAACCATCAATTGATGGTTAGTAAAATTGATAGATTTCAAAGCATTACTCCCCCTGAATAACAGAGTCTAAGAACTTATTATGGAATTCAGATAAGAAGGAGGATGTGGATAAATCACTATGAAGAAAAGTAAGGTAGTGGGATAGAAGGCCACATAGGAGCAAGGGCAAGACTCAAGACAGATTTGCAAACAACCAGAGACTTAGCCTTTACTAGCCCATCAACTAACCAACAACCTTCTGCAAATCCCAGCAGCACACAGCCTTCAGCTAGTTCTGAATATAGCACGGTTAGATTATATACATATGCATCGACCCTTCAGCTCTTAAAGGTTAGTGCTACTTTCTCAATCACTGACCTACTGTCATAGCAAGACTGGACCAATAGCCAACAACCCATTATCAAAACAGCATTTCAACAAATTAACCAGCAACACTAGCACAGCTCATATTCTGACAACCACCAACTCCCCAATATATCTGACAAGCTTAGGTTAGCTCCTCCTCACTATGTGCAGTGATTTCAGTCAAACATAAATTCTTTTTTTAAGGTACACAGTTATGCAGCACTGAAATGCACATTATAGATTCACACTACATGCAATATTTTGGAACCCTTGGTACTGGGTGGAGGCTAGCCTCTACTCATGACGTGGGTTTCAAGATAGAAAATGATCTGCCCTTCTCCCAGCATACCATTCAATATACCACAGGGTCATACAAACTTATGCCTCTACTCATGAATATAAAAGACTAATCATGAATGATTTTTAGCATAAAAACTCAATCGAGACTAGCATGTGTCAAACATTCAGAAACATATCAAGCATGATAATATGGCATCAATTATCATCAATAAATTTAGTCTAACAAAAACATGCAATGCCTCAAGGAGTATTATTACAAAAGAAAAGACAAGGATGGGGTTTAACTAACCTTCATGCGCCCTAATTTTATTTGACCCCTTTATTTTCTTCGATCAAGGCACACCTGAAAAAAATCATCTTGCATATCTAGGAACCCAAGAGCTCTTGGGTCTTGTCAGATGAGTAGAACCTCTAGCAGGTGTACTCTAAACATTCCAAGTATTTAAATCATCATATTTCATAGCAAAACAATTGTTCACGACATGCCCCACATTCCCACAATAATAACATGAGTTAAATGCATTCAAGTTCTTCTTAAAAGCATAAAAGGAGTATTTTTGTGGGATGGCATTAGCTCTGCCATTTCTATTATGGAACATAGAATTTCTTTCCATGTGCCAATAGTCTTGGACTATGTGGCCAATTCTTTTACAGTTAAAATAATGAGGCCTTTTGTTTGAAAATAGATTTGGCTTTCTTTGATCAGTAATGTTTCTTTGGACTTTTAATTCAACATTCTTAAGAAACCAACAGTCATACATTTCATGGCCAAATCTTTTACAGTGAAAGCATTGAATTTTTTTTTCTTCACAGTATGATTATTGACATTTTTAAATTTATTCAGTTTCTTAGAAGTATTCATGTCATCCGATTTCATAACATAGTAGTCATGCATTACATGCCTTGACCTACCACAGTAATGACATGAAACAATTTTTCTATATGTATGTGAATGAGTGGGAGATCTACGAGCAACATGTACTGAACTACCAGAATCCACAGAATGGACAAAATTAACACAACTGCCAGCTTTGACTTTATTCATATTAACATTTTTTTTCTATTTTTCAGTCTTTCTCAAAAATTTTGTTTGTTATTTAGTTTTCTAAACAGTGAATTGAAAAATAGATGAACTAGAGGGCTTTTCCTATTCCGAGCTTTTTACAAAGACAGTGGAATTCTTCTTCACATTAAGTTTCTCATTAACAAGATTAAATCCCAACCCCTCTTTTTGAAAATTCACATTTGACCCAAGAAGCTTATTCAAGTTATATTACAAAGGCATGCTAAGGAGATTTGTGTGTGTGTTTGCTAGGCTTACGCCGAGGGCATGCCGCATGGTCATCCCTCATACGACGTCTATCCCAAACATCGACCTCCTAAAAGGCGGCCCCCTATTTTGATGAACGTAGGTCATCTTGATAATCATACACGACCCCAGATCTTGCTTTGTGAAAACACTCTACTCGGGTCCTATCTCGATATTTGTGTACGACCCTGATGCCACTTGATGAAAGCACTTTGCCCGAGCCCTGTCTCGATAGTCATGCGCCCCCAGACGTTGCTCGACAGGGACACTCTGCTGGGATCTGCCTCGACATTCGTGCATGACCCAGGTGCCACTTCATGAGAGCACCCTGCCCAGTCCCTGCCTCAACGATCGTGCATCATCAAATGTTGCTTGATCGAGGCACCCTGCCTAATCTCTGCATCGACATTCGTGCACGATGCAAACATGGCTTGATGAGAGCACCCTGCCTAGACTCTGCTTCAATAATCGTGTACCATCAGACATGGCTCAATCGAAGCGCCCAGCCTGGTCCCCCGTTTAGATGATCGTGTGCCACTTTGGTGTCACCTCGATAAGTGTACCCTCAGTGCTGTTACCCGGATAATGGGCATACTTCACAAGTCCCGGCGCAAGATGAAGCGCCAAGCCCCTGCCTCTGTCAATGGGCCCCGAGCACGACCATCAAGGTCTCACGGTGCCCATATACTTCAGTCATAACGGTGCCCCTAGCACCTGACTGTCAGTCACTCCAGTCACATCGGGGCCCGCGGCACCCGACAACTCAGCTCCTTTAGTCATAACGGTGCCCTCGGCACCCGACTTCCAACTCCTTCAGTCATATCGGGGCCCGCAGCACCCGATCGTTCAGCTCCTTCAGTTACAACGGTGCCCCCGGCACCCGACTGCCAGCCCCTCTAGTCACAACGATGCCCCCGGCACCCGATTGCCGGTCACTCTAGTCACATCGGGGCCCACGATGCCCGAACACTCGGCTCACCCAGTCACAACGGTGCCCCCGGCACCCAACTGCCAGTCTTTCCAGTCACATTGGGGCCCCCGGCACCCGATCACTCAGTTCACTCAGTCACAACGGTGCCCCCAGCACCCGACTGCCAGTCACTCCAACCACATTGGGGCCCGTGACACCCAACCACTCAGCTCACCTAGTCACAACGGTGCCCCCAACACCCGACTGTCAGTCACTCCATTCACATCGGGGGCCCCGACACCTGATCGCTCGACCACTCAGTCACAAAGGTGCCCCCGGCACCCGACTGCCAGCCATCCCAGTCATATCGGGGCCCGCGGCACTCGATCGCTCATCTCCTTCAATCACAACGGTGCCCCCAGCACCCGACTGCCAGCCCCTCTAATCACAATGGTGCTCCCGACACCTGACTTCCAGTCACTCCAATCACATCGGGGCCCGCGATGCCTGACCACTCAGCTCACTCAGTCACAATGGTGCCCCCGACTCTCGACTGTCAGTCACATCAGGGCCCCCGACACCCGATCACTCAGCTCACTCAGTCACAACGGTGTCCCCAGCACCCGACTGCTAGTCACTCTAACCACATCGGGGCCTGCGACTCCCGACCACTCAGCTCACTCAGTCACAACGGTGCCCCTGACACTCGACTACTTGTCACTCCAGCCACATCGGGGTCCCCGGCACCCGATCGCTTGACCACTCAGTTACAACGGTGCCCTCGACACCTGACTACTAGTCATCCCAGTCATATCGCGGCCCGCAGTACCCGACCACTCAACAACCTCAGTCACAATGGCACCCCCGACACCCGACTGCCAGCCATATCGGACCCTGTTACGCCCAACTACTCAGCTGCCTCAGTCACAGCGGCAGCCTCGGCGCCCGACTTCCAGCTACTCCAATTACCTCGGGAGCCGATGATGATACGTGAATGATAAAAAGGGGGTGGGTGCACATATAATATAAGATGGATGAATAAAATAAATCTGTGATCACCACTGAAGTCTATAACATGTCAAATAAGATAATCAACTAAGAAAGGGGCATGATACTTACCTCAGAAATTGAAAGAAAGGCCGAAAGGGGGGGCCTGGCTGTTAACGCAGTCATCTGTATGGGCACGTTCTATAGAACATGGTAGAACGTATGGTCGCGTTATCAGAACAACAATGGGGCGTGTGGATTGGTTCTTTCCTTGCTCTAGGGCTGGCCAAGGTGCAAGGGCCTCACGTCTTCTTCTTCTTATGCCTGCAAAATAATGAAAATCACCAAAAGAAAGCCCATTAGAACATGATTAAGTATAGGATCTATCCTTACTTTCAATAAAAAGCATATAAAAAGAGGGCTAGATCACCTCGGGTTTGGTGATTTTTTAACCCCTATGGAAGGGCAAAACTAGGTTTGGTGTGTGTGTGTATGCATGTATTTGAGAGAAGGGGTTATTTTTAAAAGAATTATGCAATGCTATGTGAGAATTAACACCAATTAAGAAGACACAAAAAGGGAAAAATGAAGAATAGGGAAGAACAAGAGAAAAGCCCTAAATACTCCCTTAGATGATAAGAGGGCGAGGGATTAAAGATCCTCAGTGAAGCATGGCCTCACCCTCTCTCCTATGGTCGGTTCTCCAGAGTTGCATCCCCCATGATCGATGGCCAAGGGTGGAATTTATAGAAGAAGGTGAACCTCAAAACCCTAGATCAGAATTCAAAAGATCCGAGGATTGGAGACACAAATTTGGGTAATCCTGCCGACTAATGAGGGGGAAAGACTCCTAGAAGGATTAGGAACCTTCCTTGATAGATTCGAGCTCCGAAACCTTCCCAAAATGGGTTCAAAAATCAGAAATAGCAAGTTTGATCGGACAGGGTTTCCAACTGAGAATGCACTCATGGTAAGCACCGCGTTCTTATTAATGCACTCCCACGATAAACCGTGATCAATATTGACTGGTCAAAGTGCCTAGTCAAAGAGTCAAAGCCTTTTCGAGAACGCGCCCTAGGTAATAACTGCGATAATGAATAACGCGGTGATCATATACGCCATGTTAATCAGAGCTAGCCAAGGCCTCGGGCTGATATCCAAGGTACATAAGTTGATTTCAAGGGATGAAATTGGATAGAAATACTTCACAAATAGACCCAAAAGTCAACCAATTGAGGGTCAATTGGGGCATCAACTTAAGAGAATAAGAAAAATACTCAACTCATGGGTCAAAAATGGGTGTCTACAGATGCCCCTCCTTGATATCGGCTTTGCAAGGGAGTAAGCAGAGGTGAAACGGAGGCGAGGCGGAGATGACACAAAGGTTGGCAAAGCAAAGGTGAAGTGGAAATGCAGTGAAGCAGACTAATAAGTGGACATCAAGGTAAGAAGACACCTGCCTCTACCGACAAGTGATAGGAATAATCTAGAAAACTCCTGGCCAACCACAAGGTCAAGCTAGCACGGATGGTCCTTGCCTAAAACGATAGATAAGGAAAAAGTGAAAGGAAGATGATCAACCTCTTGCACAAAAGAGGCACCCCAGCACGTAGCAATTGTGGGCTTCACTCAGTTAATGGAATAGACACGAGCCCGACGGATCTGTCGACGCCATCGTGCGATTCACAATTAATGAGTGGATCAAGGAAGGAAATCCTGAAGTTGGATTGAAATGATATAGAAAAATTTCAAGCAAAGGTCACACTGACCAACAAGATCGAGTAGCCAACCCAGAGTGATCCTTCAAATTCAGAATGGAATGGGATTTCTTATTCAAGATTTTAAGCATGATTGATCACCAATTGGAGAGAAGTTGGGGCAATTTGTGAATCACGAATGCTCAAAGATGACATGATTCCACAATTTACAATAAGTCCCTGGGTTTTGGGACAAAGACAAATAACCGAGGGGGGTACAATCAGGTGACTGTCAAGAATTGTTATCCTTTGCCTCATATTGATGATCTCTTCGACCAATTGTAAGGTGGTTTAGTGTTCTCGAAGATTGATTTGAGGTCGGGATACCATCAGCTTCGGATCAAAGAGGAGGTTATTTCTAAGATAGCTTTCCGAACAAGATATGGGCATTATGAATTCCTAGTTCTACGCTTTGGTCTAACGAATGCCCCTACAATGTTTATGGACCTAATGAATCGGGTGTTTAGGCCTTACCTGGATAGTTTTGTGGTTGTGTTCATAGATGATGCTTTGATATATTCCCCAGATGAAGCGTCTCACAAGGAACATGTGAGTATTATTTTGGAGATTCTTTGGGCACACAAACTATACGCAAAGTTTAGCAAGTGTAATTTTTGGATGAAGGAGGTTCATTTTCTTGGCCATGTAATATCATGGAGTGGCGTGGCAGTAGACCCAACCAAAGTTCAGGTGGTATGGGAATGGGAGACTCCAAAATCTCCCATTAAAATTTGGAGTTTTCTAGGTTTGGCTAGTTACTACAGGAAGTTCATTAAGGGTTTTGCTTCTATTGCTGCGCCTTTGACGAGGCTGACAAGGAAAAGAGTGAAGTTTGTATGGTTCGAGGAATGTCAACGAAGTTTCCAGGAACTGAAGGATCATCTAATGTTAGCACCACTCTTGGTCCTACCAAATAGCATTGACATGTTCACTCTCTACACTGATGCTTCAAGGATCGAAATTGATTGGGTTCTAATGCAGAATGATAGGGTTGTCGCATATGCCTCCACACAACTGAAGGAGTACGAGAAGAATTACCCTACGCATGCTTGGGGTTGGCCACTGTTGTCTAGGCATCGAAGATCTGGAGACATTACTTGTATGGGGTCAAGTTTGAAATCTTCCTTAAGTATTTATTTTCTTAGAAGGAGCTGACTTTGTGCAAGAGATGATGGGCCGAATTCTTGAAGGACTATGATTTTGAACTACAATATCATTCCGGAAAGACTAATGTAGTTGTTGATGCCCTTAGTCAGAAGAGGACTTTGTTGCAGCAAGATTGGAAGATGATTGAGGATGTTGTGTGTTCCATGACATCAATTGAGCCTCAACTTTGCCGGGCATTCGTTGCTCAGCTATGCCTCAGGTCAACAGTTATGGATGAAGTAATAGAAGCTCAGCGGGATGACCCTCAGTTACAAGGTATGATTGGTAAGGCTAGAGTTGCTCGAGATGAAAATGGTGTGGTCAGATTTCAACATAGCAGTTGCATGTCTGATGTGATCGAATTGAAGAATGAAGTTATGAAGGAAGCCCACAGATTGGAGTTCTGTTGAGTGGTGATAGGCAGATCTAGAGGGGAGGGGTGAATAGATCAGCCCCTTGAATGCAAAAATGAAACTTAGATAGAAGGTAAGAGTAGGAACGCTAGACAAATGGCCAGATAGTAGGCTGAACACAGGGGTAACAAGTCAAAGCGGTCCTACTGAAGCATCTAGCGATAGTGCACAGAGAAGAGCAAACCACAAGCAAGAAGGATTTTAAAGTGGTTCGGTCTCTGTCTAGAGACCTACGTCCACCCCTCACTCAACTGAGTGAGGCTTCACTAGTGCCAATGCACTACAACTGATTCACAGCTTCCAACGGAGAGAAAGCCACTCTCCAAACTACTGCCACACAGCTTGAGGGTACACAGCCCAACACCACGGACCAGTGGTCTCACTGTCCTTCTTCCTACATGCAAGTAGGGTGCAATGGAAAAATATATTTTAGGTTTAAACAAAACTGAAAAATGGATTAGACAGAGTATGGAATGAAAATTCTATGAAAACAAAGACTTCTGTCTGGGTAGGAACTGGATGAA
>JANBPO010002063.1:0-31418 GCA_024336825.1 Amorphophallus titanum | reverse complement strand
GATCATCTCTTCCCTATGAGGCTCAGGTAAAAGCCTCTGGCGATCACTCCATTTACTTTCTCTCTAACCTGTACATCGTAGGCCATAGCAGCACGGTTTGGAGGAGGGGGGCTCACCCGCACTGTCATCACATCCCCCTCTCTCATCCCCCCCTGTGCAAGCAACGACGACAGCCCAAAGAGAGAGTGCTCTCCCACCTGTTGAAATCCAGGCACCTACAGTTCCATCTTTTTCTTCAAGTGTTGCTTGGACCTGTTGTGTTGGCCTGGCCGGCTCCTTGTCTTGCATGAATTCGGCGAGGCTTGGAGTGCCCATGTAGTCTTTATTTGCTAGCGGAGAGACCGCTGAGGGTAAGGTTGGAGCATTCCTGGTCCTTGATTGTGACTACGGGCATGGCCGCTTGAACTCTCGAGAGGATAGAAGTTCAACAAAGAAGGGGACCTCCTGGCTGCTCGGACGTTCCCAGTTGAGCCCCGACAGAGAAGGAATTTCTATGCCTTTCACTTTGGGCTGAGGGACTTGGTATGGTTGTTCGCATCAGAACACGATGTTATGATTTGCCTGGGGGAGATGCCCCCATTTTCTTCCGAACCTCGTATCATGTTGAGAGGTGAAAGCTTCCGCTTGATTTGCCTCTGCTAGTGTGCGGCATATTTCTTCATCATCCTCTTCAGAGATTCAGACTATGTCAAACAGGGTTGAAAGAGTATTACACAATACGGCAATGCCTTTTCTCTTGTTCTTGGACTTCTTCTTCTTCTTCATAGTCAGCGGATGCTCCTAGGGAGCTTCATCTCATATGCCTGGTTCTTCAACTTCAACTTCTTCTGCTAATTCTAGGGACTCGAAGTGTTCCCAAGGGACAAATTCTTTCAGCTGGATAGGCCAGAGTTCGGGCTATTCATATTCATCTAGCCTGTCAATGATTTCCTGAAGCCGTTCAACAATCGGGCTGGCTTCTTTATGCATCCGCAGGGGTGTGTGTTTCTTCTTATTACCGGTGAATCTTCTGAAGACCACCTGAGGAGTTGTCTCGTACCAGACGGGGGAGCCGACTGAGACGTGACACCCCATATGTGGATTCCCAGGTCGCAACGAGGCGCTGCCCTTCTTCTTGTTTTTGCTGGCACAGTCTTCCAGTTCCCCTGGTCCTTTGTCGGCTCCAGGATGTATGCCTCATAGATATGTTGAGTGCAGGCCTCCGCCACCTCCTCGGGTAGTTGTTGATATAGAGATATCATGTTAATTGTTGCTCCCAGATTGGGCATTTCATGCAGGCGCGGGGGATCGACTTTGTGCTCCCCCATTTGCAGCTCCCCTTTCTTGATTAAGAACTCAATAGTGTCTTTGAAAACATAGCATTCCTCGATAGTGTGCCCAAGTATTTGATAATACAGGTAGAAACGAGAGTCATCTTTCCTTCTGAGGTCACTCGGTCTCTTTGACTCGGGGAGAGTAATCTTATTGTATTTCGTAGCCCATTCGAACAAGACTAGTGTCTTATCTCGAGGGAATGTGTATAACTTCTTCATTTTGTCCAGTAGGGAGGGACCTTCTTGTCGATCGGTGGGCTTGGCCGGGGGAGGCTTAGCTACCCCTTTATCTTTTTCTTTCTGCTGTTCAAAGGCCTTAAAGTCGACCGTGTGCACTTCTTGAGATGCTAGTCGTTTGTCAGCTGGGCTGGCCTTCTGGCTTGAGGTGGCAGGAGCGACATAGTATTTCGAGAGGATGATGGATGAGAAAATGATTAGATCTAGAAGGGGGGTGAATAGATCAACCCCAAATAAAAGCTACAACAGGTAAAACAGTGCAGAATTAAAATAAGCTGTTGTAAGACAATCAAGAAATATAGGCTTCTCAACAAATTATCAGACCAAGTAGCAGATAGATCAATTCACAAACACAGCTTATGGAATGATTGAATAGTCATCCACCTCTCCCCTCACTCCCACTCTCACATTCTACTACGCTACCCTACACCAGATCACAGACAGTAGCAGAAGCCCGAATTGCAGAGCCTGCCCCGGGGTTATTTGGTGACTTCTGGAGGTGTGCCATACATCAACGGAAAGCTCTCCCAGTTAGCTTCGACGACGAGGTGATCCCACCTTCATCCGAGTTCGGGGCTGTCCTGGAGGTCCATTCTCGTCAGATCACGCATCTGGCATCTGAGGGAAGACCAGAGCCCTAGTGCAGAAACTGTTATACCCACACCCAACTCCTCCTGGTGTGCCGCTTGGCTGGGACGTTCTCCTACCAGTCCTCCATCCAACATAGTTGGCGGAGCCTCATTTGGAGTCCGGAGCTGTCCGTTCCGAATTTTCTCCCCTAGGTGTGCAGGTCAGTCCACTCAGAGCTAGCACTGACACCCCGTCACGATTCACCCTCTACCTTCCTATTTGCCTCCTCTGGTGCCCTCCCTAGTCATAGATCGAAGAGGACTCATTTACGAATGCGTCAGTTTTTGTCCCACTCCATTTCGATGACGGAAGTGATCGTGACGGTGCCACCTTCCTAAGAGTCATTCTCCACAGACTGTGCAGAACCAGTCTGGCCTGCAACCAGAGACGGCTTACAGAAGCTCTAGCGACCACACCACGGCTCCCCTTGGCGCGCCACTTAGCCGGAGTGGAGTCCCACCAGTCTTCTATCCAACGCAACAAGTGGGGCGTCGATTGAAGTCCGGAGCAGCCCGTTCTGATTTTTTCTACCCCAAGGTAGCAGATCAGGTCAGTCTAGATCCATCTAGACCTCCTCCAACTCTTCCAGACATATCTCTCTGCCCCGACCTCCTATGGTGTCCTTCCTGGTTGGAGATCGCAGAGGACTCATTCACAGAAGCGTTTGTCTTGGTCCCGCACCATTTCGACCACGGGAGTGTTCGTGACAGCGACTTCGACCTACTACTGTGCCCTAAGAACAGTCCCTGTCTGAGCAGAGCGACCCTGCCCCAGAGCCAGCCATGACCAGCGACGACACCAGACGATTCCTCAAAAATTCTGGAGCCTTCCTGGACCAGTTGGCGAAAGATTGGCACTGGTTTTGGCATCTCCCAAGTTCGTTATAGTCTGTGGCGCCGTCAATAGTGACTGTAGGTCAGTTGTTTCAGAAGCTGGCAGAACCGACCGAGTGGCCTCTTTCAGTATTCTAGTAGTCTTCTCCCCCCACCCCGCCTGGCCGACTTAGCGCCCCTCCCTGTGTGGAGGTAGTTTTGTTGTAGTCCACTTCCCCCACCCCTTGTCCAACCCTCCTGTGAGAGGAGTAGTGCATGTATTGTTAAATAGGGGAAGCGATGTCGATGCTCTGTGCGGGGAACCCACACTTCCCCTCTCACCCTCGTCTTCGAGCGGGGTTGGTTTCTTCAAACCAACCGGGTAAGCTCTAAACCTTGCTCAATTTCTAGTGCTTGTTTATTTAATATCTGCCAAATTGCTCCGTTGTGTGAGAGAGAGAGCGCCCGACCCCGGAGTGTTCCACCTCCGAGCGGTCACCATGGGTGTGTGAGAGAGGGACCTAGTGCCCCAATAGGAACCCGGCCAGCCCTTGACTTGTGGGCTCCGTACCCTTAGGAGGGCCACCCTAGCCCTGCTAGCACTCTACCAGCAAGGGACTTGACCCACCACCTCCACTCGGCAACACCGAGTCACCCGGGGTTCGTGTGTGTGCAACGGTGGTTCGGCCACTTTCGAGGACCTCATTCTATTGTTGATTGTGTTTGCGTAGTAGGTCCAAGGGTCCTTGTCTTGTTGCTGCGTTACCCCTAGTACTGTGACATCAAGTGGTATCAGAGCAAGTCCTAGACTTGTCTCTACCAAGTCTAAGTCCTAGGGCCATGCATTGCCATCATCGACTGGGGAGAGGGACAGAGGTGCACCCCGACTGAGTGCCCATCGCGAGGCGATGGATGGCGGTGCGGGAGACAAGTTCGCGGAGACACCCAGTGCAGAAGATCCAGGACGACATCGATGCACTACCCTATGCATCGGTAAGACCTAAATTTGAACTTTTACAAATGCAACTATATGCTTGGACACTAATGCAATCTGCCACCACTTTGCAAGTCTGATGGACTCTGTACCCGGGCGAGGGACACGAGAGCCTGCTGTGGGTGGTGGCCGCCCTAGCCTATGCAAGATGCGACATCTGGCTACATTGCATGAACATGGTCGAGCCGCTGCACTATCGGCTGATCATGAGGACCGTGGGTGTCCACCAGCCAGAGGTGGAGTTCCCTCCACGAGAGAGACAGGAGGAGCACGTGGGATGACACTTACGCGGACTAGCCGTGGAGATTGACTGGATTACCCGGGCGGTGCACCAGATCGGAGACTGGACCCAATGAGGGTGAGTGTTACGAGCTTAAGCCACTAGTGACGAGGCTTATTTGACCTCTTATGCACGACGCTACAGGGACCAGGTCTTCCGTGGCACCCAACGGTCGGTACGACTCTTAAACTTATGCTCTCTGATATGCTCGTGATTACATTGCTCTAATGCTTGACATTCTACACGCAGCTTGATCCTCAGGGACGGATCACATAGCTTCACAGGTTACTCCACTCCACGGTCCAGCAGCGGGATGAGCTCCAGCGCTCCTTGGACCTCCTGGTAAGCTTTACTCAATCTCAGACCTAAAATGTCATGCTATGCTTATGAGACTGACATGCCCCTGTATGCAGCGCGCCGAGGGAGCTCAGCGCCAGGGACCATATGCACCATCTTCTTCCTCCCAGCCACCAGCGGGTCATGCTGAGCAAGACGCGGATTTCGCGCGAGCAGTGGCACGAGCTGAGGAGGCCAAGACGGCACTCGCCGAGAGGGTAAGCAATCAGCTGTACCTGCCCTTTGAATTATGATTATGAATGTAAACGACCGACCATGATGAGTGTACGTGCAGGCGAGAGAGCTAGCGGCAGCGTTGAGTGAGTCCACTCAGCAAAGGGAGGAGGCTGAGCGCTCTCGCGCAGAGGCGGCGGAGGCGGACCGATATCGTGCCGAGGCAGAGCGCTCCCGCATAGAGGCGACAGAGCTGAGGGGAGAGGTGCAGGCGCTGAAGGAGGCCTTGCGACTACTGAGCAGGAAGTCGGAGCGTAGCGGGAGCCAGAGTATCGCGCACAGCAGTGCGTACAATGGCTACTTCACCAGCTCCTCTGGCCGTCGGAGGAATGAGGACAAGGATCGACGCCGACGACAGCGTGAGGAGGGGAGCACGGCCATGGATCTGTCGGGGAAGAGACATGAGGGCACCGGCAACAGCGGGGGTCCAGGAGAGGGACCAGCTTGATGTGCTATACGAGACAGATGTATTCGACATAAATGCCATGACATGACTTCTTGTAACTTAAAAAAGGATGAATACGTGCATGTTGACACTGACTAACCTAACCAGACAACGACTCCTCCGACTGACAGGGGAAAGGGAACAAGAATGTAATTGTGGCCTTTCATGAACAAGAATGTATTGAGAATGTACTAGCAAGCCACATAATCATCACCCAAACATCTTTTACTTAAGAGCAAGTATTTGGTGAATTTCTGTGGAATATCGTGTAATAAGTAAGAAAGTCATATACGTGTATATGTCGTGCCGTGGATTTTAACTTATTTATAGAGAAAGTACTCCCAACGCAATGCGACACCAGTAGCATCATACCCCATAGTTTATAGTATGTTTTCGACAATCAGCCGAGGGGAGTAGCATAGAGCCCTTGAACACAATCAGTGCTCGATCGCATCTTCAAGTATAAATCAAGTTAATCTCCACGTTTTAAGGCATCCATAAGTCTGGCACACCCTGTGGGACTGAACTTTCCTTCATCTCTTCACCGGGATTAGGGTCCCTGCGGCCTCTTCTTGAAATTCTAAACTATTATTACTTGCAACTATAGGTTATACTTTGATGACTACAATGGTTGTTTCATTCGGACCACTATTCGTCGCAAGCCACATCAAGGAGGGCTATTTGGCCGCCCCGTTGCAGTTTGGGAGCTTCCCTCCCGTGGTGGGCTTCCCCAACTTCTTGAGTAGCCTTCATCAACCTGCTAAAGATTGAGGGGCCCAAGTCCACATTGCCATCACGGGAACCTCTGGTATCAAACCTGTCGCTGTCGGATCGTCGGTGACTGCTATTAGTCGCATGGCGGTGAAGACCCTGGGCTGCTTTGTCCACCATGTCTGCTTCAACGCGGACCCTACCAACAAGGGAGCGGCACCCCGCAAAAGAAGGAATTAGAGGAAGGCTGTTGTGGCTACCCCTAGGGGCCAGATCTCCAACACCGGCAAGTCGGTCCTGATTGGAGGCATCCGGGTTTACCTTAATGGCCAGAGAACTAATGTGATTCCCGACTGGATAATGCCCAATGTCCCGGTGCGCAACTCTTTCCAAGCGCTAGGGAGGATGGAAAAGAAGAATACTGGAGCGGCCCATCGACCAAGGAAAGAGCCGACCCTCAGGCCATTCACGGCCAAGCAAATTTGGGTACCCAAGTTCACTCGGGCCCCGATGTCAACTCGGTCGGGACCTGTTGAGGCCAACAAGCCCAGGAAGGAAAGAATGAAGAAAAATGAGATCCCAGTAGGGGCGTCTCGCAGGCCACCTGTCCAAGTCTACATATGATAGGAGAATACTTCTTTACATGTTGAAAATCATGGCAGGACTGCCAAGAGGGATCGGCTCGCCCATGGGCCCCCAACACAACTAAGGGTGCCGCCACTCGCTGACCACTACAACTATGACGAAGAAAACATTGCCCAGGCCGTGCACGGATATCTCTGGGGCACCAGGAACACCTCCTTAGGGAGGCAATGGCTACTACAAGCCATTACCACTATTGAAGAGGGTCGAGAATGTCTAATCAACTCGGTTGAAATAGAAGATGCAGAATCAAGATGTTATGAGCGTCCCCGCCATGAAGAAGATCCACTGAGAGTATCGATGTTTGAAAGATTGACCTTCCCTGGTCAGCCAACCAGACGTGCAAGGAGAAGAAGTGAAAATATACAAGTTTATGCCTGCAATGTGGTCGGAACAACCAGCCATTATGCGGCCCTGCCTGAAGAGCCTAAAGAAGCTGCCAGAATTGCTGAGAGGCCCAGCCCTCCCACAAGAAGAGGAAAGACCGCCAGCGAGACATTACAAATTCTCGATGAGACGACAAGCCCAGAAGAAGCCGCGGCAACCCTAGCAACTAATGTGGTTACAGCGAAAGGAGATAGCGCCATGCCATCCACCTTATCTGAAGAAACACTTGGCGAGGGTAGCGGAAGCCACCCCAACCCTCCCATTGGTGACCCAGCCTTGCTGATGTTGCTATACAAGTACCAACAAGAAATTGAAGCATTAAAGAGGCAATTGAGTGAGAGGGATATGCACCTCTCCACGCTCGCACAGGGTGAAGGCCCACTTGGAACATCTGGGGGTAGTGGCCAGGCATTTGAAGTCTCACCGCAAGTGATCGCCTCACAACCGACACACAACTACACTGGGGGCATGCCTCCCCCGCAACAACAACTTGCTGCTGCACCGCATCCTTTAGTCTTCCAATTCCAAGGGGCTCCTGCCACACCCCACGCGGCCGTGCTGGCAACGCCGCACATGCAACAAGCTCACTTCTACCCAAACCCAGTTGACCCGGCGGTGGTGCCCTGGTAGGAGCTGGCAGGGTCCACCGGCAGAGCACCGACGGCAGCAGGGCGTATTTCTCTTTTCTCTCTACTCTTTGGGTTCCACGTCTAGGGCTCTTCCAGGCTCACCAGTAGTAAAGGCAGCAGCAGCTCCAAGCAAGGGAGGGGCGTCCAATTTATAGGCTTCAAGCAGTAGAGATTTTCCATCTAGGACTTGTCAATTTGATTGGCTGGATTAAAGAAGAGAAGTTTGACCAAGAGACCCTGCAGCATCTCAATCTCATTGGCTAGCAAATAGAGAGGACCTCCTTCTATCTTGGAAGATTTTCCAGACCTAACATTGATTGGCTGGAGGCAAAAAGCAGGTTACCTTGAAAGGTGACCTTTCCCACATTTGTAACATGACTAATCTTCTGTCCAAAAAGGCTGATATGGTAACCAATGATGACAAGGACAGTTGCCTATCCTAGGAAGCTTTTCCAAGCCTCAAAAATCATGTTTTTGTTGATTTGTAGTTGCTATTTTTGGTTCCTGGAAGACCTGGCCTGTTTAATAGAAAAAGGCTCAAAAAGCTTCTAGGAGTATCATGAGGTTGACCTCTTGTGAAGGTGAGGTCGACACTATCTTGGAGAATGTCATTTACAACATCTTCTGGGAGGAGCCTGAGGTTGACCTCTAGTAAAAGTGAGGTCGGCGCTGCTAACGATGATCACTTTCTAGAGTGCTGGTTGAGGGTCATGAGGTAGACGCTTTCTGATTATGAGGTCGACGCAGTTAGTGTTGTTTGCCTGACGGATTGCAGCTAGAGCTTGTGAGGTCGAGGCAACTACTAGGTGAGGTCGAGGCAATCATGAAGACGGGCCAATGTAACGCTTTCTGTGAGGGTCTGAGGTCGACACTCTGAGAATCTGAGGTTGACACCACCCTTGTGACGAGCTTCTTCAACAGCTTCTTGTTGAGTAATGGAAGAGCGGCTGATCTAGAAGGGGGGTGAATAGATCAACCCCAAATTAACACTCACAAAGCAGTAATTAAAATGCAGAAAGAAAAGAATCTGCCATGAACAGAACATTTTAAATCAATTTGAAATAACAACTAGAAGATCTAATAAAGACTAAACATCATCCACATCAAATTCCAATAGATGTGATCAGCCAACGTAGTATGGTACTAGGCAGAGGTTCGATTCAAGAATCTCCTCACACAAGGGTTAGTTTTTCAAGTAGGCGTAACCTATACTTCCAACTAAGCCTTTTGATATACCACTGTGTTGTCGATCAACAAGTAAATGTAAGATGAAGAAACTGTAGATCAGATCAAGACAAGACAGATTTAATTTAATTCACACAGTTGCAGGAATCAATCAACCAAGTTCAGTACTGGGTAGAGGTTCGATCTAAGATCTCCTCACGCAAGTGGTGGCATTCCGGATAGGCTTAACCTATCTTTCCAGCCACGCCTTTCTATATACTCTTTGGTTGATGACTCAAGCACAAGCATCAAATGAATATATCAAGAACATCAATGTTTATAGTGAACGTTCCTAGACATACATCTAGTCACAAGAATGAAAAGTTGAGAAATCACACATAAGCCAAAGCAATTTTAAGGTGGTTCAATCTCGAGCTTGAGATATATGTCCACCCCTTACTCAAATGAGTAAGACTTCCGCTAGCAAACAGCTTGCAAATCCGCTGATCCACAGATTCGGGGATGAAATCTCTACAATCCGCTGAGCTTCACAGCTTGCTGGACCCGCTGAGCTTCACAGCTTGCTATCTGAGGATCTAATCCTCGCCGCTGCCTCACAGCTTGAGCCATTGATTACACAGCTTATAGAAACTTAAAACGTACTGAAAGAAACAAAGAAATATGATGACATAAATAAAGGATGCAGCTCTTTCTCTAGAGCAATTCGAATCTGGATCTGATCCAGAAGTCGAGACTAGCACAGCTTCTTCTCTCCCTCTCTTTTCTCTCAGCCTTCTTCACCTTCTGAGTGCGGAAGTATAGACAGGCAAGAGAGCACTATCGCACATACTCCGAAGCACCAATGGCAGCACAACCATTGTCGACAACTCAGGACAAGGTGACTAGACCCACTCACGTAACGATCCTTGAGTCAGATGACTCAGGGGCAAGATCGTCACAGACAGCGGAACAAGCTGCCAATCGGTCTAAACCTAAGCCAAAGGAAACAGTGCTCTACAGGAAATGACTCACGGAGACCTGAGGGGACACCAAGAACCCTCAGCACATCTAGACACGTGAACTGAGGTAAGATGATACCTCGAGGCATCTAGGACATTGTCTCGAACTGGACAGAATCGTCGAGACACAGACAAGGTCGCCTATCAACCCCTGGTCTCACCGGGTTGACTGAAACCAGACATGACACATGCACACAGATACACACACTGCATGCACAAGCACTCCTGGCCATCCTATCATGGTCACTGCCCTCATAGGATGTCAACAGACAACCACGGGTCACGGGTAAACCACGAGATCAAGCCAAGACAAGCAGAAATCGGAGCGGTGGACGACAATAGCACTCTGGGCAGAGCGAACTATCACTCAATCGCTAGGTGAACCCGACAGTCAAGAGGCAGCCGCTACGCAACCAGAGGCAACGACACTGGCAGTTCTAGAAAGAGTCGTTAGGGTACTATCGTAGTCAAGGAAAGGACCACACCCAGTCACCTAAATCGACCGATCTAGAAGCCACCGACACACAAACACCACCCTAAAACACAAACCTAAGATAGACAGACACACAGAACAGAACAACGACCATCACGGCCAACAACAGGACCGTAACGCACCAGCATAGGGGCGTTACCTACTCTAACGCACCAGAGAAGGGGCACCAGGGCAAACAGACCTGAAATCTAATACAAACCATGTAACGCACCAGAACAAGTGCGCCACTTCAGCATAACGCATCAGGACAGGGGCGTTATGGCCAACGGACCAAAAACTCAAATGAAGGGCATGTAACAGACCTATATAGGTGCGTTACATCAGCCTAACGCACCAGGACAGGGGCGTTAAAGCCAACAGACCCAAAACACTAGCACGGATAAGAGGCATATAACGGACTAGGCTGAGTCTGCCACAGCCACATGGCGCATGGGGGTAGGTGCGTCACACCAACCACCATAGCCAGACAAACGTTAGTCAAGCACAACGTAACGGACCCACACAGGTGCGTTACCTAACCATAACACACAGGGAGAGATCTGTTACAATGAATCGACTGACACAGTCTTCGAGGCAACGCGGTCGTCGAGGGACTGACAATAGTAGCAGGCCTCGAAAACCACCTAAGCGTAACGCACCTGGACCAGTGCGTTATACTCCTGTAACGAACCAGGTCTGGTCCGTCACACCAACCAAGCCTCGAAAGATGAAAAATGACGAATGGGATGTAATGGTCTATCGAGGGACCGTTACCTGTGTGACAGTCTCTAGAAGGACCGTTACACAAAACTGGCGAGTAAAACTGTGGAATGGCCGAATCGGCCCATTACATGCCCCATTTACGACGAAGCGCTGGGGAAACAACGCCAAATGATCATACAACACATCTGTAGTCGAAAAATAGCACATGCATCCACTAAAACGTGAGATCGAGGCGATTTCGACGAATCGACCCTAAATGAGTCACCGGGGTTCTCAGACTCCCACCGACCCCGAATGACAACAGATCGACACGAAACTGGTGGGGTTGAGATCTTGACATCCCAGCGGTCAATTTGACACTAGCTACATCGAGAATAGTTGCCATTTTTTGGTGAACCCTACAAACCCCAAAAATATCGATTTTCACTAAACTAGCCCGATCTCCCCCGATCGAGTACCATTCTATGCAAAATTATAGGGAAAATGTAGAGGACGAAGTGGTGATCCATCTCCCTAGTTTGTCTTAGGTTTGTCTTATAGGGCGGTGTCTGTATGTCGGTAGTCTCTAGATAGGTCGGTTTAGGTAACTGGGTGTGGACTTTTCCCTGACTGCGATAGTTCACTAACGACTCAATCTAGAACTGTCAACGTCCTTATCTCTGGTTGTGTAGCGGTTATTCCTTGACTGTCGGGTCTGCCTAGTGTTTGAGTAATGGTTCGCTTTGCCCAGAGTGTCATCCTCCGGTGTTTTCATTTCTGCTTGTCTTGGCTTGTCCTTGTGGTCTACTCATTTTCCCGTGGATGTCGCCTGACATCCTATGAGGGCTAAGACTGTGTTATAAGGCAGCCAAGAGTCTTCTTGCTTGTAGTAGGGTTCTCTTCCCTACTGTAGAGTCATCATTGTCTGGTTCCGGTCAACCCAGGGTCACCCAGTGGTTGACACGTAACCATGTGTGTGTCTCGACGATTCTGTCCAGTTCGAGACGTGGTTCTTGCTACAGTGAGGTATCATCTTACCTCGTTCTACATGTCCAGGTGTGCTGAGGATCCTCGATGTTCCCTCAGGTCTTCACGTGCCGTTTCCTCTGACGGCGTCATTTTCTCTGGCTTAGGTTTAGACTGATTGGCGGCTTGTCCTACTGTGTACGATGATCTTGACTCAGAGTCATTAGACTCAGGGATCTTTGTAGTTTCAGGTCTAGTTGCCTTGTCCTGAGTTTGTCGACAGAGGTTGTGCTACCATTGGTGCTTCGAAGTATGTGTGATAGTGCTCTCTTGCCTATCTGTACTTTCACACTCATGTTTTGTGTCTCCGTGTCTTGTGAGCCTTCACTAGTCATAGCCTTACGACACGTTATGGTGTAACGGCTCTTGTAGTAGGGCACTTTCCTGGTTTACAGTTCTTAAGCTAGTTCTGTGGGCCCCCGGTCCAACTATAGCGTCCTTTGGTGGGGGAATACTAGTTAAAGGCCTGGCTTAGGCAGTGGGCCAGTGTGTGCACACATGGTCAAGGGCTTTGTACTCACGTCGACAGGCATAACCCTGACTAGTCACTCACGACTGTTGTGCTGTTCTGGTTCTGACAGTGTCTTGGTCTCGTCCTAGTCATTGCGGTAGGTTACGTGGACAAGACACTAGTAGGCGCAGCATAGGACATCAGTGGACGCAGTTGGCTATTCTTCTGGTGAGAGGCATTCTAGTCACATGGCACGTGGCTCTTCGCGGTTCTCTTCGCGTTTCTTGTGCGTTGTGACCTTCGGGTTAGCCCTCTCATGGCTATACTCGAGGTCAGTGTCCTGTTGTATGCATGACGTTCTAGTCATGCGTGAGGTAGTGTGCATGGCTTTCTAGTCGTGTCATCTGGGTCTGCGTCTGTCTAGGTTTTTCCTAGGTTTCTTTGTCTATTTTGTAGGTCCCTTGCACTGTCGACAGATCGGCAACTCCTGACTTCATCAGCTCAGAGTCACCTTCCTGTTGCTGCTTGGAGTAGTTTGGGGTGCCGAGGTTAGTTCGGCAACCGCTTATCTGGTACGGGTTCTTCCCCTCTTCCTTAGCTTGCTCCTTACTCTTGCTCTCCGCCTCTTCTTTTACAGCTTTCTAGCATAGCTTTACAGCTTTGTAGTGTAGTTTTCCAGCTTTGCTACACCTGCTATTTTATGCGTTCTGTATTACAGCGTGTTTTTTAGTGGGGATCTGCCTGACCCATACTGAGCCAGTGACACGAGTCTCACCCCTGCTTTTCAGGTGGGTCGTTGTTCGTTCTACTTCCACGGTTCCTGGTGTGCGAGTTCGTAGCTGCCAGCTGGTAACTTTGTTGGGTTTCCCCTGACTTTTTTGGTACATTTTTTCTTTTCTGTCGACTGTATTGTTAGACTTGTTGTCTTTCTTTTGGACTGGACTCTAGTATATAATTGTTAAATTTAAACTGTTAATTAAAAAGAGTATGATGATTGCCTTACGGCATACCTATTTCACCGATCATTAGATGGGTTTGCACTGATGTGGTTTTATTCCCTGCCACTAAAAGATGTCGAGAGTTTTAAGATAGTGAAAGACAAGTTTATCCAGCGATTTCAAGACAGGGTCGGCCCGTAATACTCTTTTACAGACTTAGTGGTCGAGAAGATAAAACCAGATGAGGAGTTTGCTACTTTTGCCAATAGGTGGAGGCAGATGGCCGCCAGGGTGCCAGGCCATATTCCGGAGGAAGAGAAGGTCAAGTTACTTATTTCCAATGCTACACTGACCTTCCGCAACATTCTGGCTATGAATGATATAGCCAATATGCACCAACTATATAGCCGGGCGCGATTCATTCAAATGCAATTTAAGGATTTCCCAATTCATTCTCTCTTCGAGGCCCAAAAGCCCAAGTATAACTGAAAACTTCAAGGGCCCATCACAGAGGGAGTCCAAACCAATGAGCAAGTCCAAGCCATCGCATTCCCCTTTGCCAATCCCTCCAACCAGATCTGCTTCTCCCAAAACCCCCGCCCTAACCAATCCATTCCACAGAACCCTCCGCTCGCTTTTTCCGCTCCACAGAACCCTCCGCTCACCTTCCCTATGCCACAAAACACCGTCTCCGCTCCGCAACAACCCCAACAACCCCCACAATACCACAACGTACCGCCACCCAATGGCTACAACAACAAGCGCCCAGCTCCGAAGAGAGCCCAGTACCCTCCTTTGCCGAAAACTCTCGCTGACATTTTTTCCACTGTCATGTCAGTTAGTGCTATACAGCTTCCTCCAGAATGGCCCGTCTGGAACCTGATAGTCGATCTGACCAAGTACTGCATGTTCCACAGGTAGCCGGGGCACACAATTGAAGGATGTTTTCAGTTCAGAGACCTGGTTTATGACCTTCATGAGGGGCACCATATTGACTAGGCCAAGATGTGCAAGGCCATTGTTGAAATGAAAGAGAAGAGAAGGCAAGCGCAGAGGCAGCAACTGTAGTAACAGCAGGCACCGCCGCCACAGCAGCAATTGCAACAATAGTAGTAGCCGGTCCAAGACTTGGGGATCCACTAGAATCCAATGCCAAACCATCCTCCCACTCTGCAACCTCAGCATCTGGCACTGGCTCAGGTTAACCTAGCTCAGCCCCTGGCTCCCGACGTCGGGTGGTCCTTTGATGATGACGGTTCTACTCAGCAAGTAATGGCCCTCCACCATCGCCATTCTTCTTCATCACCCGCTCCCACCATCCTTACGCCAACACATAAACCCCTCCTTCGCCTACTACATCATTCGTCCTTCCATTCACTACCCCTCTTACCTCCGCGCCAACCCCTTCACCTGTCCTTCCATCTCACTTGCTACTTGTCACCCCCGCTACTATTACCACACTTAGCCCTCCGCTCATGACACCTTCGCATACCTTCACCCTTCCATATCCACCCGCACCCATCCTCACCACATCTGCCACCAACCCTCCACCCGCTATTCTTTCTCCATAACCCATCATTACCTCCACCCCCATCATCCCCACTACACCTTCTCCCACGCCACTTATCCACCCCACTCGGCCAATTACGCCATCAGCCGATGCCGTGCTAGCACAGAATCTTACCCTACGGAGCGGGCGCTTGTTTCAATCACAACTACACTTCTACATCCAATCCCCAGTCTTCTCAACCAGTTGCCGATCAAGTAGAGGTCGAGCCATTGCTGGGTACCCAATATGATCTATTGCATCACTTAGACCGGGTACCCCCAAAAATATCTGTATTGGAGCTTATCAAGAGATCTACCCTTCATCAGGATGCATTCAGAAGTTTCCTTCAGAAGGTGATGGTCAGTGAGGACATGGCAGTTGATAGCCTTTCGACAGCATTGGCTACTATTTCCAAAGGACTGCATGTGGCTCCTGCGGATCCGTCACCGCACCAGGAAGTGAGGAGTACGCTCCACTCCGAGCAATCAGCACCTGCTCACCCCGTATACATTCCATATGCACACGCTGCTGTGGGTATGAGGCCGGTGGTGGACACTCCAGGGTGGAGTCACTCTCAAAGAAGGGAGACGGCTCAATGACTCACTAGGAATCACCGCTGGGTCCCTATGGATGACTAGATCCGATACACTCAAAGAAGAGCTGATCCCTTAATTCACTAGCAAGTCTACAACATGCGCATATGATCCGACTTGTCTCATACTCGAAAGAGATAAACATCGCGAGCTTACGACAGACTCGACTCCACGTATGCAGACTCCTGACAAACTGGACAAATAAAGAAAAAAGGCACACTCTATTTCCTAGTCAGTCCTAATGCTATCCAGACCTAAGCAAAGGTGGACCAGGACATCCGAATGTGTGACTATCATGCACCTGATGTAACCTGAGGTTGACATCATGGGGGACTCCTAGACACCCAAGTATAAACCAATAATGTATTGAACTCCTATTAGGCTTGGGTGTGGGAAGTTTGGGATGTTCAGATGGGCCGGGAAAACCAAAGTCACCTTCTTCATCACCCCTAGATGTATGCATCTCTCGCCAGTGAACGGGCTTGATGAGTGTAGATGGTCTGGCCCATGGGGGAGGGGTGTAGTAGGGGACCTCCCTGAATAGGTGGAATGGAGGTTGTGGGTCAAGAGGCCCACTAAGAAAGGGATTGAAGGGATCAAAGAATGTGTGACCCCTCGATATGGATTCCCTCATGACATGGTCCCAAGTGTGAAATTCTTGAAGGTGTAAATGATCACCCTCATGCGTATAGTAGGGGGGATGGTGGTCATAGGTAGGAGGTATGGTTCCTCCCTTGGGATAAATGGAATGAAGGTAGGCTAGGCTGGCAAGGGAAGAAGTAAGAGAACCTCCGTGATGACACGACCCACGGTGCACACGGAGATAATGGACCCCAACGTGGAATGCGTGAAGCCACGACTCGTGGGCTGATCGAAGCCTGGGGCCAATAAGTGCGTCAACTGTAACTGCCAGTCTAGCCCCTTAAGGTTGCCCAATGTATCGACATGGTGACAAGACTGGAAGGTGGTATGGAATGAGTTGACTGGCATTAATGGTAGTGTGGGGTCCATGGGTGGATAGCAAGGTGAGGTAGGGACCAAGCCTGTCCTAAGCCAGCTAAGAAGTGGCTCAGCTATGAGTAGCTTTCCCATTAGAAACACGGGTAACTCTTGCTGAGGTGGCTCTGACTGAAGATCGGAAGGAGAGGGTGGCAATAGAGCACTCACGGGTGGGGAAGGAGGGGCCTCCATGAGGAGGAGAGGATTTGGGGACTCCATAGATGGTTCTGGATCAAGACTTCCAGCTATGACCTCCTTAGGCTCGGGTAGGAGTCCGTCAATCTGAGCACGTGTCCTATCCATCCTATCCAACCGGTCCGAAAATATTTTTAAGAGTTCGACAAAGGTGCGGGTTGGAGTAGGGGCCTCATGGTGGACTTGCTCATTGTCTCTTGGCCTGGATGTTGACCTAGGCTCGACTACAGGAGGCGCTTCTGACCTCCGACTGTGACCCACTTGGTTGGAGGTACTAGGGTGGGATTGATTGGAGGTGAATGGGTGGGGTCGGCCAGAGGTGTGTCCCACTTGGTTGGGGGTGGTTTGGTGGGGAAGGGTAGAGGTGACTGGGTGGGATTGGTGAGTGGTGACTGGGTGTGGAAGGTAGACCCTCCTAAGCTCTCTCTTTATATTCCACCATGATTTGATGGGCCATTTCCTCCTAACTTCCCTCAAGCCTTCATTATCTCTCCACTTTTCGACAGCCCCGTGAAGAAGCCTCTCCTTGGTAAAAGTGAATTGCCTGGCCTTGGACATGATGTAATAATCAAAATATTTGTCCATGGTGGCTTCCCATTGTAGGTAGTCACTTGGGACCTTGTTCCCATAAAAATTTGAGGCCTCGGGCCTAATGAAGAAGATGGGATGGTTGCCAAGCCCATAGGTGCTATGCAGCCAGTTATATGACTTAGGTGACTTGGAGCCCATTGGACGCTAGGGAGCTACAAAATGGACATATTGACACAAGGAGACAAGGCAGACTGACTAGACACTCTAGACTCAAGACCCTAGACTTAACCCAATTTTCAGTACGTGATGGAGGTTTTAATCCGAAGATCCAACTCGACGTGAGGGACTACCTTTCGGATAGGTGTAACCTAACCTTCCAATAATGTCTTTTGATATACTGGTTATCGGGATGAAATGTGACCCAAAAATACTTTTTTTATTTTCTTTATTTTTAAACAATGATGATCCTAGACTTGACTTAGACCGTGCAAAGACTTATGCAACAACTACCCTTGACTCAACCTGTCTCTGATACCAATTTGATGCAGGACAGATAGCAAACCTGGGAATCTAGAGACACGAGCCCGACGGATGGCGAACCAGGGACTCTCGCAAGCTCGCGACTCGTCCCTTAGCGAGGGAAGCGTTTGGATGTGCGCGATTGAGAAACTGGTAGTGAGCTAGGGTGGTCAACTCTCTCTTTCATGCTCGGATTGGGTCACAGGACGGGTTTCGCTCTCTCTCTCTCTCGTAGTGGTGAACTAATTATATCGAGCTAATGGCCCTAACACATGCGAGTAGCGGCATATAAAAATATATACGAAATAAAGTAAATGTCAAGTAAAGGAGTGAAAATGATACCTCCATGCTCCGGGCGTGGGAAAGATGACCCCGGCCAAGTACAGTAACTCCCAATAAAATAATTACAATAGTTAATTATAACAGTGATTTTCTTGCCCACTCTACGCAGGGAGGTAAAGGGCAACAAGTGGGCCCAGGATGACCGATCTTGGGTTGACAAGCAGCAAGCCGGAAGGGCTATTGGGCCGGAGGTGGGTTGCTGGTCCGACTCGGTACTATTCTGACTTGGCACTATTCGAACTCAGCTCAGCAACTCAGTTCAGCCCATTGGATAGTAAGGGAACTCAGCTGTTGGGACGATAGCTTTCGGTCACCTTCTGGCCATGGAGGTTGGCTGGGACATTGGTGGGAGGTTGCTGGTCGACCTCTGAACTCGGCGGCGGCTGAATCGACCCTGAAGTAATTTTCCAGGAATTAATTATTTGTTGCCTCTATTGGTGTGTTCCCGGAACAGATTTGCGCACCTCCACAACAGGAATTTTTGTGCTCAGATCTGGAAGTGGATTGAGGCAATATCAGAACCGTTGGAAAGATGACTTGAAGGGATACAACATATAATTATTTCAGATCCATCCAACAAGCAGATTGGAAATGAAAACTGCTGTGGATTGTTGTTATTTCTAACTCGAAATTATAGATACACATGGCAGAACTAGATCTGCCTAAAAATGAATTTTGACTGGAGGGTAAGGGAAGGATGTGGGTGCTAGGAAAATTATGGGTGGAAGGGGGGGATGTGAGGATCACGTGGTAATTTGTTAGGATTTTCTAGAGATGGCTAAGGGGGTGGGAAAAATAGCTGAAGTAGGGGCCAGCTCGTAGGTTTGCTGAAGGGCAGATTGCGCAAGGTGGAGATAAAAAGTCGGGAAAAATGGCAAACGATGGAAGAATGGGACAAAATATATATGGATGGAAAGATAACACGAAGGGGAACAATCCCTCAAAGTCTTATCTAGATCAAAGCTGTGGACGGGGAGAAATGACCTAATCTTTAGGTGGCTATTCTGGGATTTCATGGTTCGGGACAACAAGGTGGAGGGTGACTTGTGGCGGCTCGTTGGCAGCCCGAACGGCGGCAGCGGCGGAGATGGCTGAGCTTCAGCCCCAGGGAAAGAGATAAACCTTTGAATCCACCAAGTTCTTGTAGGGAATCCACCCTATAAATACTGCAATCCAGCTACAATGGAGAGGGGAGAGGAGGGGGCACCCAAGGCTCCTTGTATTTTCACAAAAATTCCTCTCATTAATTCCATAAAAATGGAAAATATAAGGTATTTATATGAATTACAAAATGACCTATATTATCCTCAGATCTAGGGTTAGGGAGGGGTAAACAAGGGATGTGATAGTTAATCCCCAAGTGGTCAAAAAATAAAATCAAAAAAATTTCATAAAGAGGGGGGAGCCCCCTTGACCAAGGGGAGGGGAATATGGACTTTTCCCTCCCTTTGTCCCATTGAATGGTCAAGCTTCTAGAATCCCACCTTGGACCTTTGACCAGCCCCACATGGGCCCTAGAGCCTAGGTGGACCAATGGGGAAGAAGGTGGGGGCCCCTACTGGACCTACTGGACTTTTGCAAATAAACCTAAAGATCCTTAAGGACTAACAAATTGACTTATAAAGTCTTACAATTGCAAACCCATTATCTCAAGGATATAAAAGTAAACAAAAGGACACAAATACAAACTAAATGGTTAGTGCCTGGTGTTGATTCTCATCAAAATACCCAGCCTACTTTCCCCCCCTCACAAAATGCCTTTGCCGCTCCCCAACAGCCACCACAACCCCTGCAATACCGCAACATCCCCCCACCCAAAGGCTATACCAATAAGTGCCTGGCTCTGAGAAGAGCGCAATATCGTCCCCTGCCTGAATCCCTCACAGACATATTTTCAGCTCTTATGTTCGTCAGTGCAATCCAACTCCCTCTGGAATGACCCAATTGGAACCTGACTATTGATCAGTCAAAATATTGCATGTGCTACAGGCAGCCCGGGCACGCTATTGAGGGATGCTTCCAGTTCAGAGATATGGTTTATGACTTGCATGAAGGGCACCGTATAGATTGGGCTGAGATGCACAAGGCCATTGTCGAGATAAAAGAGAAAAGAAGACAAGCACCGAGGCAGCAAGTGCAGCAACAACAAGCACCGCCGCCACCGCAACAGCCACCACAGCAGCAGTAGCCCATTCAAGACTTGGGGATCCATCAGAACCCCATGCCTAATCATCCTCCCACTCCGCTGCCTCAGCCGCCGACACCAGCTCAGGTCAATCTAGTTCAACCCCCGGCTCCCGACGCCGGGTGGTCTTATGACGATGATAATTCAGCTCAGCGACTCATGGCCCTCCACCACAACTACCACAACCCTTTTCTACCCACTGCTTTCGTCATTCTCCCGCCTAACCATCAAACCCTTCCATTATCTACTAGACCTCTTCTCCTACCATCTGCTGCCCCCACTATTTCACTTAACTCCACTCCATCACCAGCACCTGCACCCACCATTCCCATGTCCCCATCTAGCCCTGTGCTTGTCACCTCCGCCATCATTCTCACTCCTCCATCCAAGCCTTCACCCGCCATCCTCCCATCGCCTACCTTTACCCCTCCGACAGCACCCACACCCATCATTACCACGCCTCCATCTAACCCTTTGCCCGTTACCTCCACCACTACTCCCATCACCCCCATTACCCCTACTATACCTTCCATCACGCCATTCATCCACCCCGTTGGGCCCATTAAGCTGCCATCTGATGCAGTGCCAGGACAAAACCTTGCCCTACGGAGCGGGCATTTATTCCAGAGCAACTATTTCTCCACTGGTGCACCTGCACCCAATCCTCAGTCTTCGCAACTGGCTGCTGATCAAGAAGAGACAGATCCACTGCCAGGTACCCAATATGATCTGCTACATCACTTGGACAGGGTGCCCGCTGAGATTTCTATACTAGAGTTGATCAAAAGGTCCACACTTCATCAAGATGCACTTTGAAACTTTCTTCAAAAGGTGATTGTAAATGAAGACATGGCAGTAGACAACCTACCAACAGCCCTGACATCTATCTCCAGAGGGCCTGTAATTACTTTTTCAGAAACTGAGCTAGCACCTCCTGAAGCTCGGCAGATGTCGCTATGTATTTCCATCATTGAATAAAGTAAGCATAGATGCGGCATTGGTAGACACAGGGGCATCCATTAATGTTTGTCCTCTCAGCACTCTCAAAGCCTGTAATCTCTCAGAAGATCTACTGAGGCCAACCCTAACTACTATTGTAGCTAGAGAGGGGGATTTTCGCAGCCCATGCATGAGCGGCCAAACACAGTCCTACCAGACCAAACGAGGGCCAGCTCCCCTAAGTGATAGCTCGTCGAGCCCACTTATTATAAAATAAGCCCAATAAGTCACTCGGAATCAAGTGCTTCCTAGGCGGCCTCCATGCTCAGAAGTTTGAGCGTCGGTCCAGTCGTGAAGATCACCCACCGCGACCTCCTACCCCTCGCCCGAGCTACGCCTCCATCACTCTGGTAGGAGTCGGCACTTCATGCTTGGGCCGATCGACGAACGCTTATCCAACCCACCTCTGAGAGTCCTCAAATATCAGGAGGTTATCAGGATAAGGGATGCCAAGAGTCCTCAGGCTGCAGGGGCCCACGGCAACTAGCTTAAGAACCGTCAATGGGAATCACCCCTCCACCTTTCCCGGGTGGGACGACACTCTCGGTCACAGGGTAACGACTTGTGGCTCCATCACAAGGAAAGAGAAAGTTACTCTGTCGGGATCTAAAATAATGCCATAGTTTTATAAAATAACTTAAACATGGTAAATATGCACGATTGAATGCATTAGGAACTAAACATGCTCTATTTAGAATGTCAAAAGATATAACGGACCAAGTTGGAACCGTTACCTGACATAACGGATTAGGGCAGGGGCGTTATATAGTACATAACGCGTCTCCCCCGATCCGTCAAACTCACCCGAACACTCAGGTGAATACAAGGCACAGACATGCAGACCATAACACACCACTACTAGGGCGTTATGTAGAGTATAACGCACCTATCCCTGTGCGTTATACTCAACTGAACTATGCGATGCAATCTGAAACGCAGAGCATAACGCGCCAAACATGGGGCGTTATGCTGAGTATAACGCGCCTCCCATGGCCCGTTATACTCACCCGAGTTAAAATCAGAAATCACAAAACATAACGCACCCAGGCTGGTGTGCTATGAGACTATAACGCATAGGTTCGAGTCCGTTAAAGTCACTTGAACACCAAGAATCAACAGAAAACCATAGTTTAATGCACAATATAACGCATAAGGAATGGGGCGTTATATAACACATAACGGATCTACCCTATACCGCCATGCTAACCGCCTTACAGGTCAACAGTCAATGGTCAAACCATCGGTCAAAGGCCAAATGGCGGTCCAATGGGGGTCCGTTAAAGCCACCCGAACATGGAAAATTCACAGAAAACCCATGACCATAACGGTCAGGGAAGGGTGCGCTATACTAACCACCTATCTACCATGTTCATGAGCATAACGGGCCTGGGGTGGTCCGCTATGTGGGCATAACGTGCCAGATACAGTGCGTTAAACACATAACGGTCACTGGTGTGACCGCCATGCGATCTGGGCAACGAGCGGGTGCTGTTTGAAACCGAACCACGCCCCGGTCGATAGAAATCGACGGGTTCACTTACAAAACCTGTAAAAACGTAAAACCTGCTATGCCATGCATCCATACAAGCCAATAGACGCTATAAAATGTAATTAACATGCCCATAAATAATTAAAAATATTAATTAACACTAATTAACATATTTTTAATACTTTTTAGGGAAAAACTAAAAATGGACATTAACTAGGCCAAACGGCCATTTATGGACGTGCAAGTGGTATGGACATGATCCTAGCGAGGAGGTGAATCCATCCCCCTACCTCTGACACGACAAGGAAGCCAATCTGATGCCGAACAGACGACGAGGGCAACGGTGACCTCCCGACTTCACGCGCCTCCACGCTCCACGGATCGAGGGAAGAAGGACGTCCACGTGATCCTCGTGACACGACCTTCCCAATTGCACCTCCCGTGCCTCGATCAGCGGCCGTTTCGATCAAAACCGAGTGAGGAGAAGAAAAACTCCAAAATTAGGCATAAAGTTTACCAAAAAGAGTTTTGCATAAAAAACGAGAAAAACTTCCACCATCGGCGATGTATGAGACGTCAAAACGCTCTTGGCAAGACGAGAAATACATTCCCCTACCTCGATCGCGATGAAGCATGCAAAATGGTGCAGATCGGACGACGGGGCATCGCGGCTCTTCTCGACCCGTCTCGTCTCCACGCTCTCCGAACCGCGGAATAGAGGGTACCACCTCGACCTACTCGTCGAGCTCGTTCCAATGGCGCCTTCCACGACCCGGTCTAGCATCATTTCGACCGAAACCAAGAGAGATTAGGAGAGGAGGAGAAAGAGCATTTGAGGGGGAGAGAGAGGAAGAGAGAGAGAGATGTGTCGAGAGTGAGGAGAGAGAGAGGGGTGCGTGGTCCGCAGCCTCAGGTGTCTCTCTACGACATCCCAGGGGGAGACTGAGTCACCGTACAGTAACTAGGAACACAAAATAAGGACTAAATGGGGTCACGCTCGTCAGCGCGGGTCCGACGCCCCCAACAACATGTGCACACACAGACCATGCGCCCTAGGTCAAGCCCTCTAGCTCGTTCTTCCCCCGAAGCTCGGACTCAGGCTGCGCGTGGGAGCCCTACGATAACCAACCTAACAACCGTCTCACTCAGGTCACGCTCTCCACCACTCCCAAGTGGGTCTACACCCGCGTGCGCAGGAAAGCTTCAACTAGTGGGGACTCACAAAACATGAACACTGAAAACCACACACTCACCCATCTCGAGTAACACGGAGTAACAGGTGGCTCACAGCCACCAGACTCTGGACAACCCACTAGGCCTAATAACCCAACGATCCTTAAGTCACAAGACTCGGGTCAAGACCGCTGCATGTGACGACACTGTGCCGTCAATCTGGCCTAATCCCTAGGTCTGAAATCACGGTGACATGATTAAGGCAGCTCACAAGCTACCAAGTGGATCTCTCATCCACGAGACACACGAAAAACTTCCAACCCTAGGCTGATTAACTAGACTCACAGTCCAAGGTAATACACACGGCCCACTTGGAAATCACTTTCTGTAGAAACTCATGCCGCATGGGGAAGACCCTCCGTACTCATGCCGACTCACGGTGACTTGATTTAGCACAATCATGAAAGCTCAGAACACAAGAGGGTGGCCCGGACCCCCAAGACCCACGGCACCCTAATTGAGGTAACACGATACCTCTAGACACCCAAAAAACACGGTCATGGTCCCCACGGGGTGTCTGGGACACTCACGGCGTCATAGGTTGGTCACTGGGTCTCAACCGGACTGATCGGAGACCAACACAATGCAAAACAGACACGACGGGCTCGAAGAATCACCAAGCGGTCCTCTCTGGACCGTTAGGGAGCCTAGCGGTCTCCTCCGGACTGCAAGGCCCAGCCTAGCGATCCAGCCAGGACCGCAAGGGTCGAAGACGAACAAAATCCCTAGCGGTCACTCCCGGACCGCCAAACAGAGTGGTGGTCCTCCGCCTGACCGCTAGGCGTAGCCTAGCGATCAGTCGCAAGGCCGCTACCCCACAGACCTCAAAATGACTCTAAACCAGAAAACGGTCACCCCTGGACCACAAGTCACTGCCTAGCGATCTTCACCAGATCGCTAAGCCCACCTGGCAGTCCATCGCGCGACCGCAAGGCTCAAACTGACATACGGGAGACCCTAGCGGTCTCCACATGATCGCTTCACGCCCTAGCGGTCGCTGGAAGGACCACTAAGGCGTCTCCAACCTGAAAATGACGAAAACGACAGGAAAGTCTATTCCACGCCCCGTTCACACCCATGTAAAGAGGCAAACAAGGGAAAACTAGTCCCCAATTCTCTCTAACATCAAGGGGACCCATTTAAATCACAAAAATGTGATCAAAATGCTAGATCGGGCGCACGCCTCAAAATATGCTATTTTCCCCTAAATACTCAATTAAGCCCGCTTAACTCACCACGGCCTACCAAAACTATGAGAATGGAAGTACAAGGTTAAGAATCCATCCCCCTACCTCCACCAAATATTTTACACACCGAGGACGCCGATCCATCTCGAAACGCCGCTAGAAACCCTCGCTGGGCACCCACGCTCGCGAACCGGCTCGCAACGCGCCATCGCCTCGTCCCTCCTCCTGTCCCCGTCGTCCCTCGCCCCATGAACCTCACCGCCTCACCCCTATCCACCTCCGTCGGCCGCCGGAGAAGAGAGGGAGAGAAAGGGCAAGCGTGAGAAGAGAGAGAGTGAGAATGAGAGAAGGAGAGGGGGTGGGGAGTTATTTATAGAAAATCTAAAAATTTTAAAAAATATAAATGGGCTCCGCGGAGCCCGAATAAATCGTCACCTCGGTGACTGGCACGCCCACGCACTTAATAAACCCGGGAAAACTTCATTCCCGACACAATACAACAAAACAACAACACAAAACGAACGAACGGAAGATAAGAAGTGCGTCCACAGGGGTGCACACCGTTGCGGAGCTAGCCGAGGCGGGAATGCGATGGAGTGATCGGGACGCAGGATGGGGCGACGGTTTGAGCGTGGCGCGATACGATCCCACAGTGGATTCAAAGCCGGTGCGGTTCGTGTTATGACATTTTCGGCGACGTTTAGTCACTTCGGCGCACGGTTTCTTCGGTGGAGGTAGGGAGACGGATCACCTGCTTCGTCTGCACGTTCTCTCGCCAGTTTCATGTTGAACGGTGCTAGAACGAGCGAGTTTGGACTCGTGATTTTTTGGAGTTCGTAGGGTTCGCCGAAAAATGACGACGATTTTGTGATCAGTTGGTGTCAAACGACTCCCTGGAACGTCAGCATTCCATAGTCGCTAATTTCGTGTCGTTTGTTGGTCATTCGGGACCGTTAGGAGCCCGGGAAGTCTGGTGGTTCCATTTGGGTCGATTCGAGGAAATCGTCCGTTTCTCACCGTTTCTCACCGTTTCTCAGCCGATCTAACTCCCGTTGGACTCTAAATATTGTATGTCGTCGATGTGGTTGTATTCCCCTTCGTTTCGGAACAAACGGGGCATGGAAAGGCCACGATCGGGCCGATCCCACGAATCTCACGCCGTGACGCCTACACGAGTTAACAAAAACCATTTAGGGCTTGGCACGGCCTGGGTGCGATCGTTCAGTGTAGGTCATTGGGCGTCTGCGCGGTCGCGCGACAGACCGCCCAATGGATGGCACGGCCAGGTGTGAGCCGTCCAGTCTACTTGAGCGGCTGGTGCCCAGCCATTCTATTTTCCCCGTTGTTTTGAGCGACTCCAGCCTAGCTGTTCTGGTCGTTGGACGGTCGGTAGATAACCGTTCAGTGGCTCGAGGCGATTCGTAGGGCGGATTTCCCCCAACCGTTCTATGTTCTTGAGCGGTTTGGTCAAAATCGTTCTGACCATTGACTGGGTTTGACCGAGCTACTGTAGTAGGTCGGTTCAACTGAGCGGCCTGTCCCAGATCGTTCAGTCCCCTCTGAGCGGCCTCTAGGAGACCGTTCAATCCCATTGAGCGGCCCTTGGGTGACCGCGCTATGGGCAGAGTCTGCTGTGTTGTTGGTTAGCCTTGGTGGTCAAACCCTTGGTCCATGTCTTAGGGCGGTGCATGTGGCGATTCTTGCTTAGACTATCGAGTCTGTGTTTCGGTCTTCCTATTGTCTTGGCTTGACCCCGTGGTTTGCTCGTTGTCCCGTGGATATCTTCTGAGGTCCTATGAGGGCTAAGCCTACATTATGAGGTGGCCAGGAGTCTTCTAGCTTGTGGTAGGATTCTCTTTCCTACTGTAGAGTCATCATTGTCTAGTTCCGGTCAACCCGGTGTGACCCAGTGGTTGACAGGTGACCTTGTGTGTGTCTCGATGATTTTATCTAGTTCGAGACATGGTTCTAGACGTCGTGAGGTATCATCTTACCTCGTTCTATGTGTCCAAGTGTGCTGAGGGTTGTCAATGTTCCTTCAGGCCTCCGTGAGTCGTTTCCTATAGTGAGTCGATTTCTTTGGCTTAGGATTAGACTGATTGGCAGCTTGTTCCACTTTGTACGATGATCTTGACTGTTCCCTACTCCTGCTTCCTCTTCTTTACAGCTTTTTAGTGTAGGTTTCCTACTTTACTACACCTACTGTTTTGTTGTACCGTGTTACTGCGTTGTTTTTTAGTGGGGAAGCCAGTAACACAAGACTCACCCCTACTTTTCAAGTGGGTGGCGTCGTTCTGCTTCCGCAGTTCCTGGAGTGGTGTGTCCATCTGACCAAAATCGTCTGGACCGGGAATATTGAGGAGGGGTGTTGCTGTTCACATGAACTACGACGATGAGAGCAATATCGAGGAGGTACTCCATGGCCTAGAAATGAAGACGTATTTAAAAAGAAAACAACGCCGTGGAGGTGTTTATCCTCACAACTTTATTCCATTTATTCTCGATTATTTTCCAACTTCAGGGCAACAAGATACTGCATACATAGTTCACAGTACTCTTACGTACTAATACATGAGCTAGCTTCTCCCAGCACCCGATCAGATATGCATTAATTTCAAGCCAAGAGCTTGAAGGAGACGAGCTCCCTGAGCTTGTCCCAGAGCTTCTCCCACACCACGGCCTCGTACCTGTGCTTCCTCCCTTGGTCGTTGGCCTGGATGATCAGCCGGTAGTACCTCCCGTCGAGCTCGCCCCTGATGATCCGGACGAACTTGAGGTCCAGCCCGGTCTGCTTGTTGTGCTCCGAGACTGCGAAATTCGCGATGTCCACAACGTGGTAGTACTTGACGTCCTTGATCCGCTTATACCCGCCGCCCCGGCCGGGGAACTCCTGCGCCGCGGCGAGGTGAGCAAGGAAGGTGGTGCCACACACAAGGAGAAGAAGAACAACAGGAAGAGACGTCTGGGTTCTCATGGTGACGTACGAATCTCTCTCTCTCTACTCAATTTGTGTCGGCAGTGGAAGATGGATGGAATGGTATGGTGGGGATATTGCATTTTATAGGGTTGTCTTGCGCTTTCCATCGAGTAGAGAGCGCTCCACCCACCAAGAAAGGCCACAGCCCACAGGGATGGGCTTCGGATAATGTAAAAGTCATGGACGGAAGAGCTGCATATATATTCTCCCGCATTATATATTGGCTCATGGGCTCCATGCATTAATTAATGGAGCATTGGAGAGAGCTTGTGACCTGCCTTTAGCTTTCGAGGGGTCGGGACTGTCCTCTTCCGTGGAGATAATTGGTAGAAGACGGCCACAGCTCAGCTGGGAGCTGTTCACATCTGAACACGTCAAAACAGGGGACGGATGCGTGTGATCAGGCGTATGACTGCATGTTGTGGTGCATATATATATGTATAGGCGATGACAAGTTGGCCATAGTCTGTGCTTGTCTTTGCCTTCGTTTCCTCTTGCGGCCGTAGGCCCGGAGACACGCCGTTGCAAGAAGCGACTATTATAATTGACGACAGCCTGTCGAAGAAGTCATATAAAATGACGAGAGTGTGTGGAGTTCACCGACGTTTCTCACCGACAACATCTGTGGGACACATCTGCATGAGCCCTTCCCGTTCACTTCTTTGACTTTGACCCCTCACCAGTCCCCTAATCTGCTGGCCCACTGGAAGCTTCAAACGGTGCCTCCGCCTGCCCCAACGACTGTAGAAGGCTGTAGCCTGCCGTAGTTTTTGAAGTGTTTGGGGTTCTGGTGGCAATAGCCCTTCGCATCTAAACAAAATCAAACTATGAGAAGGATGCCGGTGATACTGCGTGTGACTGGAAGGTATGCAGTTTGCATGGAGTATGAACACGGCGGCAAGTATATGTTTGACCTGTTGTTGCCCTTGCGGCGTGAGATCGAGAGGCCCTACAAGCCCACACAGTAGGGAAGGCACCGTTTAAAGCTTCGAGCGGCGAGTAGAGTGTGAGGGACGGGAATGGGTCAAAGTCAAAGCTTCGAACACGCGTCTCCCCTCAATGCAGTGGGGTCTCGTGAGCGAGACCTCCAAAGTCCAAGACATGCATCTTACCGCGGGTTAATTAGGGCTGCCAATGGATACCCAATATCTGTTATTTTAATCCATTTCTTAATTATTAGATAATAGATACAAAAAAAGTTGATAAACTCCATCCAATAGTTTATCAGATGCAGAAAGTGGATTTACCAGCTGGTAACCATCGGAGTTGAAAACTGCATATGTGCGTGCTTCTGGAGATGAAATCTCGATAAACATGAGAGAGTTTTGTGGAATTGCTCCAACGAGAGGAGGAAAACAGACCCCGGGGAGGGGGGGGGTATAATCTCAATGTTGCCCTGGGGAGGACCAGGGCTCGTTCGACGCCGGGGAAACGCACGAAATGATGGAAGTTAAATGCAACCAGATAAGAAGAGTGGAGACGCGGGGAATCATTCCATGCTCGACGACACACCGTCATATTATCATAAAGGGGCTAATATAACGCACATACGGCACGGCATGGCATTGTCGCTCAGAGGTCAGACATCGATTGCACAGATGGGATAAAACCCTATTACAGAAGAGGAAGAGGTAGGGGAATGATGAAGGGGAGATGGACTCATATCATCACCCCTCCCACCTCACTCACATTACATTGAAATTAGGGGGAAACAGGAGGTGATGATCAGGAGAGTTCGCTGGAACCCACCTAATTCTTCACTGCGAGAAAATAGAGTATCGAAAGAGAAAGGGCTTCTCTCGCCGACTTCAGGCTTCTCTGGACGGATGGACGGGGGAGAGGACCTCTCTCTCTGGCTTACTCTCTCAGCGAAGGAAACCCCCCTTACTTGTTCCCTAATTCTCCTCACTCTCCTCTACTTCTTCTTCTCTCCTTGGTATTGGCTCTTCCTCTGTATTCTTCCCTTTTGAATTGGTTGAACTACTTAGACTTATATAGATGAGGCTATTACGGCGTGGAGAATGCGCACCGGAGAAGGCTTCCCTCATCATTTTAGTGCACCGGTTAATAGGGCACTGGGAAGAGGGGTGTGCTAGATAAGTCCCATTCACTTGACGTGGGTCAGACAGTGGGCCCCGAACTGGTTTTGGGAGCCACCATGATTTTTATCTTGCCACGGTCTCGCAAAACCTTGGTGAGAAGGCTTGATAAAGCTTTGGGTCGGCATACGACTGTTTCCGAAACCCCGTGTACCTTTAGCTCGGATACGCGGGTTTTCTACTGACACGGCCTTTGGCACTGTGGTTCGTGCTACTGGCTCGGCTTGACTTGTGCTCGTAGCTTTCTCGGGGAGTGAAATACCACCCGAGATACTTTCGCCTTGACTGGGTGATCATTCGGCCACTAACGGACCCAATTTGCTGAGAAGCTGTGCCCATGCTGGCTCATTAGGGTCTTCTACTGACGGAGCCTTCAATTCCCTTGTCTTGAAGGGCCAAGGGCGTTTTATCACCTCAGGAGGATTCTTCATTCAGGTGGCGGGCCACCAAGTATACCCTTGTCCTTGGTCGGATAACGGATGTTGTTTATGTGGCACGACTGAGTTGATGCCGGTTCATTGGACAGGCTTGTTGACACTGCCAGTTTGTTGTGAATTCTACTCGATTCCCTTGAGGTGAAGTCCCTGACGTTCATACCGGGTGACCTGAGGCTCTGACAGCTCGAGAAGTCTTTGGTGTATTGGCTTCCTTCAGCTTTTTTGCTTCAGTAGGTCGTATCATTCTTGACTTTTAGGCTTGATCACCACCGAGTATATTTTGAGGGCCAACAAATGCCCCCCAGCCGCGGGTGCTGCGAGCAAGGCACGAGTGAAGCGGGACCAGCAGATGAACTTCGTCTGGGCAGATTTCCTGTCTGGATGGCAGAGGCTTGGAATGGCCTTCAAATCGACGCAGTGGCTAATCCGGCGTGATAGGGGCATTGGTTAACACGGCGTGCCCTTTTGGAAGGGGAGGGTTAATATGGCACGCTATTTAGTGCGCCAGATTAACCCTAGGGGGAAACTCCCCTATATAACCCATTTTCCTTTATTTCTTCTCTCACCCTTCTTCATTTTCACCATTTCTTTCTCTCTCCTCCTCCTCTTCTCCTCCTCGACGCCGAGTGAGAGTGGAGCGCGACCGTGGCCTTCGAGCAGGT
>JANBPO010002062.1:0-32884 GCA_024336825.1 Amorphophallus titanum | reverse complement strand
TCTAACAAAAGTATAGTCTAAGGCAGGAAAACATACCAAATGTCAAGTGAACACTCGGCCCAATGAGCTGGCAACTAGGAACCTCCACACAACGCCCTCGAACCACGAGGAAGAACCGTAACCCCTGAAAATCAGGGGTGAGCCTCCTATCACTGGCTCAATAGGGGTCTCGCGGAACCTCAACCGAAAATAATGACAGTACGAAAAGTAGCAACTACAGCAAGAACAACAGTAATAGTAGGAATAGTAAACACTGTGACCGATAGAACCTCAGCTCCACAGCTACTCTTACAGTACCGAAACTCAACGCCCCGATCCCACACTCAGGGGACTACGAGAACACAAACCACCCTAGTCATGCTACTCAGAAAAGGCCACGACACTTCTGTCGCGGAGGCCTGTGCTCACACACGAAGGCCCACTATGAAACCATACGATCCAGAAATACGGTCATGACCTCGCGGTCGTAGATTCTACACCGGCTAGGGAAACCCTTGCGCTCACCAGAAACCCTAGACCTCGGCTCTGGGAAAATATCTGAACTACACACGAAGCCCCGTCTCATAGACGAAAAATGAAAACCCGCGACATGATAACACACATCACGTGGCAGGACTACCGCCCACCAGAAGTAAGGCCGGATGCGTCCACTGACGACATAGTCCACAGCCTCAGGTGTCTCTCTTCGACTCCCCAGGCGGAGACTGAGACACCGTACAGTAACCAGGAGCACAGAACAAGGACTAGCTGAGGTCGCGCTCATTAGCATGGGTCCGCCGCCCTTAGCCATGTGTGCACACACTGACCATAAGTCCTAGGTCAGATCCTCTAGCTGGTTCTTCCCCTGAAGCCCAGACTCAGGCTGCGCGTGGGGGCCCCATGATAATCAGCCTAAAAATTATCTCACTCGGGTCATTCTCTTCACCATTCTCAAGTGGGTCTGCACCTGCGTGGGCAAGAAAGCTACGACTAGTGGGGGGGACTCACTGATGCGGGACGGAATGAGGAACTGACTCTAAGTGATGCGAACCTCAGACTCTAGATGGAGACGCGACCAGCAACACGTGAACACTAGAGACGCCTTGGACTGTGTTCCTATGGGCTATACGTCGCTAACAGAAATGCAAGTTCACTCGTCGTCCCAAGCGAGGGATAGCGTGGATCCGCGCGGTTCAGAAACCGGTAGAGTTAAGGGTGGTCAACTCACTTCTATGCTCAGGTCGAGTCATGGGACGGGTCACTCTCTCGCTCACTGCGATGACATGAACTCACGGGCTAGGATCCTATCGCACTCACAGTGGCATATGACCATATACTAGCTAAGCAAATGTAATGCCAAGAAGTAAGACCGTTACCTCCACGCTCCCAGCATGGGGAAGACAATCCCAACCAAATCCATAATCCCGGTTAACAAATATTACAATAGTACAAAGTTCCGACCCACTCCACACAGGGAGGTAACAGGTCACATGTGGGACCCGGGAGTAACGAGAAGTGGGTTGACGGGCAGCATATTGATATCGCTCTGATGGTGCCGAAACCCGCATTTTGGTGCTGTCTGGACAGCGCGATCTGCGGGTCGTGGGGCCCATGTACTGCTCAGTCCTCCAGAACTGATGGGGTGGGTCCCGCTATGATGGTGACACCTGGTGATTTGCTTCCCTGGATGGCGACTAGGCTGGAACACCGGTCGAAGGCTGATCGGCGCCGATCTCCCAGTATCGGGGTTGCTGCCCACGGATCTGAAACTCAGTTTCAGGCCTACGTGCTTCGGCGACAAAAGATGCTACGACCAGCACCGACGTCGGATCGGTGCGAAACCTGCACCGTTGGAAAGTTCTCTTGAAATCCTTCGACCCTCAGTGACTCCAGGAGTCGAGTTCTCTGCACCCCGGGAGTATGATGGGGATATCATTTACCCTTCCATTGCATGGACTGAAATAAGCTCCCAGGGCCCGGTATGATAGGTAGAGCTCTTTCCTAACAGGTAAGGGTTTTTCAAGAGGTGAAGTTGACCAGACTCTATTCACAAAGGTACACAACAAAGTCATTCTTATTGTTCAGGTTTACGTAGATGATACAATGTTTGGCTCAACAAAATCTATCATGTGTGAGGAGTTTTCTAGATTAATGACAGGTGAATTTGAAATGAGCTCAATGGGGGAACTAAAGTTTTTCCTTGGTTTGTCGGTTAACCAAACATTAGAAGGAGGCTTCATCACACAGTCCAAGTACATAAGGGACCTACTGAAGAAGTATCAATTGGAAAATCTCAAAGTAATAACTGCACCTATGGGCACATCAACTAGTCTTGATAATGACCCAAAAGGTAAATTAGTTGACACCAAGCAGTATAGAGGTATGATCGGATCCCCTTTATATCTTACTGCATCTTGACCTGACATTCAATTTTCAGTATATTTGTGTGCTAGATTTTAGGCTAGTCCTAGGGAATCACACATGAGTGTAGTGAAGAGGATTTTTAGGTATCTATCAGGCACCCCTGACTTAGGTTTATGGCATCCTACTAGGTGCGAGCTAGAACTTGTAGCTTACACTGAGGCACATTACGCAGGGTGTAGGATAGATAGAATGAGCACTAGTGGATATTGCCAATATCTAGGTGGTTGTCTAGTGTCTTGGGCAGCTAAAAAGTAACATACTGTAGCACTCTCCACTACTGAAGAAGAATATGTTACAGCAGAGAATTGTGCATCCCAAGTCCTCTAGATTAAACACCAACTTGTTGATTATCACATCAATTTAGGATGCACTCCCATCTTGTGTGATAACACCAGTGCTATTTCATTAACTAAAAATCTTGTTCATCATTCTAGGACTAAGCATATTGAAATTAAACATCACTTCTTGAGAGACGAAGTAAGCAACAATGAAATTGAGCTTTATTTTATTGAAGCAGAAAAATAAATTACTGACATTTTTATTAAGCCCGTTGAGAATGATAGATTTAAATTTTTGAGAAGGGAACTAGGCTTGTGTAAATTTCAGCATGATGATTGATGGTTCATTCTTGTCTATTCTGAATAAATGCTTCTCCATTATTGTTTCATAGGCACATGTTTCAGACTGTCACAAGATTTAGTCTGTCAGTAGTGTATGCATTCTGTCCACCTTGATCTCAAAGGTATATCAAATGGTATGTTGAGAAAAGGGTAGATATCCTCTATCTAGAAACCTATGCTATGCATAGAGGCTAGTCCTCTGCCAGGTACCTTGAGTCAAGAGCCATGTCTGTGTCTCATATGATGTGTCCAGATGGAGTGTCCAACTAGACAGGATGAGTATATGTTGAAAATTATTTCAGTCTAAGTTGATAGGTGGAGTTTAGTGTAAAGCACTCACTTTGAATCTGAATAGGAATAAGGTGTTACAGCCCCTTGAGTCTGATCATGGTATCAGCTTCTATTACATCACTTGGTATACCATTATCAGGTTGATACACATCACTTGGTAGCACGCTGCCTGTTATCTTGAACTTCATCTCCTGGTATAACCTTCAATTTTATCACTTGGACATCACTTGGTATCTCATCTACTTTCACTTCTGACAATTCATCCACCATCATTCTTGAAAATCCTAGAATCTCTTGGAATATGAGTAAATGACATTCTGATAATCAGTTCACTATACTAAGCTACTAAAATCAGAAATCTACTTCTATAAGACTCAGGAATGTGCCATGAATGAATTGAAGATTTAAACATAATGAACTTTAGAGTCTAAAGGCTAAGCTCAATGAAAGAGATTGTTCATTACATCTAACAGCTCTCAACCATCCTTTACATGTTGTGTCTAATTTAGTCTTTCAGAATCTGAAAGTTTACAAGTCCATGAGTGACCAACACGATTCGAGCACTTACACCCTAACGTGGGTCTTTTAACGTGATTTAAGATTCTCATTATCTCATTTCATTAACATAATTTTCCAGGCCATAGGGCCCTTATTCTTGGCAATTAATCAAGGGTATTCTCCCTTCCGGGGAGATGTAAATGACGCCGTGGCCTTTATGGCACAGCGGAATTTGGTCCCGACCCGAACTACACAATCATCTGACCAAGTCAGATAGAGCGCACCAAGGGCTTCCTCGAAGTCTGAATAAACTGTCACTTTGTGACTGGCACACTCACGCACTTAATAAACCAATAAATGAATAAACTATAGATTTAATTAAATAGTGCATCCACAAGTCTGGCACGTCCGTTGAGACCAAAACTACCCTTCATCTCTTTACCGGGACTAAGGGCCCTACGGCCCATCTCTTGTAATACTAATTGTTCGGTTTGCAAATGCAGGTTGGACTCCAACAAATGATGAGGTCACTTGCTTTTGGGCCGTTTGTCGTAGAAAGCCACATTCGGGATGGATACTTGGCCGTCCCCACTTGCTTCGGGACCTTCCCTCCTGTTGTGGGCTTCCCCAATTTCCTTGGGGTGGCCTTCATGAATTTGCTGGACATTGAGGCATCTGATGTTACTGAGATTAACGCTTCCACTCAGGGAGCCGTCAAGGTTGCTACTGGCCGGTCACCGGCCAAGACTACTAAGAGTGTCCTGGCAGGGACGTTGAGCTGCAGCGTGCACCATGTGCACTCCACTGTTGGCCCATCCAACCAAGGGTCGGCATCACATCGAAGGAGGCTCCAAAGGGGTCACATGGATGTTGCTACTCCTAGAGGCCGGATTTCCCACACCGGCAAATCCGTTGTCATTGGGAGTGTCTGGGTCCACCTCAATGGACAGCGGGCTGAGGTGATCCCGAAGCGAATCGTTCCTGCCGTTCCAATATGGAACTCTTTCCAAGTGTTGGAGAAAATGAAGGAAAAGAAGGGACACACCATCCCAGTCGGGGTGTCGAAGAGTGAGCCCACCTACTGGCCGGCCGAATCCAAACAAGTCTGGGTCCCCAAGGGAACCCAAACCATCTCACATGTCCAGGCAAAACCCAACACAAACTGTCCTAGGAGGGCAAGGTAAGAAGATTGGGTCGAGCTAACGGCCCCACTGCATTTGCTGGCGTCTACAATACCGGCACCACCAAGGGATACCCGCCGCCAACATCACAGGCGCCGCCACCAAGCTGCCCATATAGGGCATTTAACTTACATGCCCGCTGCGACAGCAGGGGCATCACCACCGGCCCTTTTCTCCGTGTAGGCCTGGGAAGAAGTAGAGGAGGCTATGAAAAGTTACCTCCGGAGCCCAGGGAATACCCCTCTAAGTCGTCAAAGACTGCTAGGGGCAATAGCCACTGCCTGCGAAGAAGATGAAGCCCGACCTTTGCCCAGTGCGGAGTCAAGGAACTGCTTGGAGGAGCACCATGAAGCCCCGCCTCGGAGAGAAGCAAAAGCACGAAGATCGATCTTCGAGGGACTGACCTCTCTAAGCAAGGCATCGGGAAGAGCGGCAAGAAAAGACATGAACATGGTGATGTACACCTGCAACATGGCCAGAGTATTCGGCCGACATGGAGCTCTACCCACTGACCTTGAAGAAGTGGCTAGACTCGTTGAAAGGCAAGGCCCTCTCACTAGAAGGGGGAGAGCAGCGAGTGAGTTATTACATACTCACACTGAAGAAACCACCCCCGAAGAAGCTACGACAGCCTTAAATTCCAATGCTGTCACTGCTGGAGATACTAGTGGGATGCCATCTACTTCATCCCAGGAGGTATCAGAAGAAGAAAGAGGGGGTACCCCCAGTCTCTCCACAGACGACCCCGCCATATTGCTCCTGTTGCAGTAATATCGGCAGGGAGAAGACGGGAGGGTGAGAGAGTGAGAACGAGAGAATGAGGGAGAGATGGTGGGGAAGGGGGGGTTTAATTAAGTTTTAGTTTTTATTTTTATTTTTTTTGAAAACTCATATTAACCTCAAACATTCTCGAAAAATAAAACCTGAAGTAGAAAAATTCCAGAAAAAATCAAGGCCGCTCAACTCGCTGTCACAGACCCGAAATGACCCCCCAAAAGCACCATTCGGGGGTCCAAAAATCTAAATTTAAAGTCCGAAAGTTAGTTAGACAGGATCCGCAACCTGCAAAAAATGATCTGAAACATCCAGGGCGTTACAAATGCCAGTCCACTAACCATGCCATTGCCAAACCAGGGAAGATGCAAATGGGTTGATACTCTTGAATGGCCTCAAAGTACTCTATTCTATAACGATAGCACCTGAAAGGATCCATGTAACCCAAAAACACATCAACACAAGCAAACAGAAAAACAAGAAATTTTGGAAACTGTACCCTTTTATTGAAAAATACAAGAAGATGGTACACCACAGAGGTGCTTTATTTCAATTAACCGAGGTGCAGCGTTTCCCCTTGGCCTCCCGCAGGATCAGAAGGGTCCCTTAAGTAAAAATGGACCCTCCCGTCAGAAAAAATCCTGACAGGCTGGGCTTGAAAGAAAAAAAAGAAAAAAATTCCAAAAAATCAAAGTCTTGCTTTTATACTCGGTTGATAACTAGATGTTTTTAAGGGTATATCTCGGAATCCTCTTGTTTGGAAAAATGGTACACCGCCTCAATCACATGGTGTGATTCCCTTGGTTCATAAGTGGAACTCAGTCGGTCCAAATGAAACGTGTTTCTTATGAGGGGACACCTCGATTCCTGTCGTGACATCCAACATTCCAGGCAGTATGGATGCAGGTTTTTTGGTCACTCATCCACACTGATTAATGTAAAACACGTATCGGACACCCCCCAATTCTTGTTTTCAGTTAGAATAATAATTACACAGAGAATGGAGACCTCCTGTGTTACAAGAATTTTTTTGGGTTTCTCTTGGATTTCCTTTGATTTTTTTCTCTCTTTTGTTTCTCCATTGATAAAAAGCGCACCCTGTTTTTCCCCTCTTTGCTCCCCTTTTCACTCATCTCAAAAAAACCCCCAACCCCTGTTGAAAAAAAAACAAGAAACAACCCTAAACAACAAAAATGACTGATGTGAGTAGATGGAGATCTGGGGATTTCGTCCCGAGATACACTGGTGATTCTGGAAATGGAATCTATGAGGATACCGGTTATGGTAACAGAAATGGAAACAGTTCATCGTCTGATGATTCCGGCAATTACAAGCACTTGCTTCAATTTCAGCTGAACACCTTTGGTCAGTTGACTCACCATACCGATTCATACACATCCACCACCGTCACCGTTCAAGGAAACAAACCAGGAGCCATCGCTAAAGAAGGAGCCTTCTTTGTGTCTTCTGAAAGATTCAGAGGAGCCCTCAACAACATCTTGTTGATGGATGACTTTGGATTTGGAAACGACCCTCCATCCGAAAGATTCTCCCCGCTGGGTGGTGTGATTGCAGAAAATGCAGCTGCTCTGGGTGGCACCACGTTGAATTTTGCCAAGAGCGGTTGGGTCACCCTTGGGCCCACACACAAGAAGGGTTTTATCGAAGGTGACATCGCCTACGGTGTGATCTACCCTCCCTCAGAATTCAAGCACTTCAAGGGTGAATATGACCCTGAATACTTGAAATCACCAGAAATCTTTATTCCCCCACTCACCGTCTCTGGAAGAATGCTTTCAAGCATCTCCGCCCTGGATTGGTACCACAAGAGAATCCAAATCAATTCTGCCAAGATCAACTTTAATGCTGGCGACACCTTTTCAAGAAAGAAGTATTCTGAAATTGGCCCCCAGACTCATGTAAGCGACATTCACATGTCCTGTTCCTCAGAGGATATCAATTCTTTCAAGGGACAATACGCACAGACTTCGTTCCTGAGGCGCCAGTACATCGCCAAAATCATTGCTAGATACAATTACCTTTTGAAAAGTAAAGGTATTCGTGATGATCAACTGATGAAATGCGGAATGTCTTATGATGCAAACGGAAATCTGGGGTATGAAAAACATTCAGATTCTAGTTTTGAACACCTTGTGAAAGATGATGTCGTTCAAGCTGCTGAATTATCGTACTTTGCCGCCCTCAACAAATGCAAATGTGCCACAATCTTCCCTGTGGGAAGGATTATGCACGGAGCCGAAGCTGGTCACAACACCACCATCCAAATCCTGCCCAGCATCCCCGGAATCTAATCCTAAAAAAAATCTGCCTTTTTTGAATTATTCGTTTGCTTGTTTGTTTTGTTTGTTTTTTTGTTTTGTATACACGGCGCATAAGGCACAAGAAGAATGAAAAAAAAAGTGTTTATTTTCGATTGCTTCCAAAAAAATAACAAAGAGTTGCTAGAGATTCTTGAGAATCTTTTTCAATGCTTGTCTTTCTTCCGCAGTCAGGGATGTAACTTCGTTCTGATCGGGTTCTTGTTCTGGGGAAGAACCATAGGAACCATCCATGGAGGCACTCAGAGCACCATCTGACTGCTTCTCGTTCAAAACTCGGCGTTTGATCTCAATGTTGATTTTAAAAACCATTTTCCTGATATCAAAAACGATGTCTGCAGATTCAATCACATCTGAGAGCATGTTCTTCAGACAGATGGACAAATTTCGGTAGTCTGACATTCGGATGATGGGATAGAAATTCCGGTAGTCAACGGACATGATCAAGGAAGCGACTGTGCACCGCTCAATCTTGCATTCAGGCACTATCCAGGGAGTTGATTTCACGATATTTTGGAAGAACAACATGATCGGTATGAGAATCTTGGAATAGGGCTTGTCGTTGGTGGTGACCATGGTCCTCAGACTCTCATTGGGAAAATGCTGAATCCTCATGATCTCATCGTCGTTCAGGGCGGTCTCATCAAATGTTGGGCAGGTCAGATACTCATACATCTTGACCTCTGTGTATGCGACCTCAGATTCTGTGAATTGGAATGATGTGCCATTCGGATTGACTCCTTTTTGTTGAGAATACGGACGAGAACCACCACCAAAGGGCAAGAATTTTCTGAAGAATCCTCCTGATGAAGTATTTTTGTGGTCGTTCTTTGAGATGCTTCCGCTGCTCCCAACCCGTTTTTTGAGGATGTTTCTGGTCTCCAAGGCCAAAGACTCGCTGGTCTTGGATGGAGATGGCAAAGTCACAGGGATTGAGATCTTGGAGTTCCTCACCACTTGGGGTTTGGTAAACTCAATAATCAGAGAATGTTTCAATTCTGTGGGTTCGTACCCATTTCCTCTTTGGATCATGACAGTTTGGTTGTAGTACACATCGGTGATGCATGGAGTCCTTCCGCAATTGCGATGAAAGATGTTGCTGTTGTAGCACATGTCAAACAGCTTCATATCCAGATTATTAAATAAGAATACGTGCAGGATGTGCTTGTTTTCCCCACTGGGATAATCGATCATCTGACCTTCTCTGAAGGGACTCAGTTTTGTCTGATCCTCATTCTCAGGGCTGAATTTGGCATAATTCTCCTTGGAATGAGGAAAGTACCAGTTTCTGATTTCAGTGAACACCTCATAAATCTGGGCTCTCATATCCTTATCGGACACGGCGGTAAAATTCTTTTGTAGCTCTTGCTCATAGTCTGGATGGATTTTTTGATACTCCTGCCCTGGGCCGCTGTAAGTACCCTTTTTGATGGCGACAGAAGCACAATGATTTTCGCAACAAAAACGCTTGGACGCCATCGATGCCATTCCCGTAAAATTTCGCTCGGGTGTACCCTTTTTTGAGTGCTCGCAATAAAAATGGGTATAGGTGTAAACGCCGAAAAAGGAAATTCCTTTTTAGGAAGGAGAAGGGTGTGGATTTGTTTTGTGGAAGACGTTGTGGATGTTGCGGACATGTTATTATAACCCTATCGAAAAAATACACTTTCGGGCCCTGTGAGGCATATTCATTTTGCTATGCGTTTGGGGATCTGACGCCTGTATGGGCATTAAAAAAACAGCGCCAAAAAGGACGAAAAACCGTCTAAAAAACAGAAGATTTTAACTCCAAAACCTGTTTATTCTGATCAAATTCTCAATCCCGCATCATTTTAGTGAAGTTGACATACCCCAGAGGTGGGGTCGTGCATAAGTACCAGAACCCAAAAAACTTGATTAAAATCGATCAAAACGCAAAAGTAAAAAAATCGAGGGGGAGAGTGTCAATGCGTTCCAAGCGGTTTTTTTGCAAAAAAAATTGAAAAATTTTCGCGAAAAAAAATTTTTTCAAAATTTTCGAAAAAAAATTTTCCAAAAAGTGCTCGATCACATTGAGTTGGTCCGAGACCCCCTCGGAAGAGAGATAATCCGAATATCTTTTCATATGAGGAATCACACTGATGTGTTCCATGCAAAATTTTCCATTTTCTATACCATTTTTTGAAATAATTTCCTTTTAAGGAAATTTTGACGAGTTTTTCCCATGTACCCTTTTTTCAATTTCCAAATCGACTCGGACGCATTCAATGCGTTCCAAGAGCCCCTCGGACACACTCGATGCGTTCCAAAAAAATCAGAAAAAGGGTACACCTTCGAAAAAATGAAAAAAGGGTATACTGCCTCATAAAAAAGGGGATATCGAAAAAACGAGAAAAAGGGTATACCTCACTGATTGGAACGCATCGAGTGTGTCCGCGTCGATTTTCACCCAACCACATTGATAACTGTCTGATTAGAAATCATGGAACACATCGAGTATTATCTGATTATTTTTTCTTTTTTTTGTAGAGAATGGAAGACTTTAAAAAATTTCTCCAAACTAAGAGGGTAAGGTTCGTTCCTAGCGGAAAACGATTGATCCAGATCACTGACAGCCCCCTTGACAGATCCTTGTGCTCTGACATATTAACCAAATTCAACATCCGAATCACAAATGCCCCTTGCCTGATCGTGTCCATCGGACCTGAAGATCAAAAAGATTCTGTGGAATGGCGAAGCCTTTATTCCAGAGTTTTGAGTATTCTCTCTGCTACCAAGATCTCTTTCAAGGCCGAAAACCCAGTCGAATATGAGGCTCAACAAAGTGAAGGAGGCGGGATATGCGCTACCATTCAGATCAGCATCATATCTATAATCACCTCTGATGTGCTCAAGGCCTTGTGTGATGATTCGTTGAGCCACAGAGTGAAGTTCAGCATCATCAGTCCATCAATTGAAGTTATTGATTGCCTTTTTGCTTCAGACACTCGGACGGAAGGAAAAAAATCATCAACAACAACTCCCCAAACCCCTCCCCCCCGTTCGACCCTGGTGCTGAGCATGTTTTTGATTCCCATACTTCTCTCCGTGATTATCTGGTTCATTTTCGAATTGTTGCGTTTTCAACAAGCTTTTGCTTGATCTCTCCTTGTTTTTTTTGGTTTCCAATAAAAAAAAAGAATTCAAAATGAATACGAAAATCTCTTGTCATGTACTGTTGTTGACCTTATGGTCTTTGCTCTTTACTGCAGCGGCTTATGCGCTGGAGTGCAGTCAGAACACCGAGGTGATCCAGACAAAAACTATCGTCTCTACCAAAGGGGATAGCGTTATATCCATAAAATGGCCTCGTGAAATCACTCTTACTGCACTTCAATTGACATCTTTCAAAGAAAACAGCAGCGAGCAGTTCATGAACTTTACTTATACACTTGGATTGAATCCTTTGATAACAAAGATAACCATGGGGAATCAGTGGAAAGGATTCGATGAGATCCGATTTGATGATTCGAATGGATCATTTTGTGTGTTTTCTTCTGGGGATTTTGGATTTCTCTCGAGACAGTTTTCTGGAAGAACGCTCGCCACAGCCCAAAAAGACGACATCTCTGTCTCAGCGGTCATCTTTGCGATAATCATACCAATGTTCGTCACCACCCTCATTTGGGACGCGATCTTGTTTGTAACAGCAAAATCAAAAGCAACAACAAACAATAATAAAAAAAGCAAGGATTAACAAATTCTTTTTTTTCCAAAAAAAACAAAATAACACAAAAAAATATAACAATCAATCTCTGAATGGATCAAAATCGTCCTGATCTTGTTGTTGTTTCTCTGCTGTTTGCTGCGTTTGCTGCTCTCGCTGCGTTTGCTTCTTGCCCTTTTTCATCATCAGCTTTGCTTCGATTTTGTTGGCTTTCTCTCTGGCCTTTCGCTCTTTGAGGATCCTCTTGGCTTCAGCCTTGCGTGCAGCAGCGAGATCGGATTTTTTCACATATTGGACCCCAGCTCCCAGAGATCCTCTTTCTGCATGATTTGAAATACTGATTTGAGATCTCAGGGAATTTTTTTGGCTTGGGGTAAGTGCAGATGATTCCAAGCAGAACGGAGAAAGATATTCGAGAAACATTTGCAGGTTCTGGATAACGGATTTGGTCTCGGCGTTCAGAAAATTGATCCTCCCTTGCTCGAATATACCACTCGTCAAAAATCCAAATCGCTCTTGAGAATCCATCCTTACAGAGGCACATAGGAAGGGCCGCTTTCGGCATCTATATTCCAATTCTGGGTGCTCATCAAATAAGTGCGCTAAATTGATATGCTTATTGATCATCTTCATCATCAACACGCTGTTGATCTTGTTATGAATATAGCAATCTACATACATTCTTCCATATTTATCTATTGGTAAGCACGATATCATCCTTACAAATCCAAAGATCACAGAGGCTGCCATGCTTGTACTTTCTGGATGCAGTGTGAGTGATATCCATCCTGAATCTTTGCTTACCAGAGCCATGATTGAATATTTATCGATCATGATTTTGACCTTGTTGAAAGAACGGTAAACAAAGAGATGTTTAGGGTAATAATCTACAAGAGCGTAGATGAGATACGAAGCACTATCGTTCTTGCATCCTGAAACATGAATCATCACTTCATGTGTGGCGTTCACTAATCTCAGGTTGCGGATTCCCAGTCGCCGGGATAGACATGTGGAGAACGGGTTTGATGAGTTGAGTGCGTTTCTATAGTTATCCAGCACTTTGTGGGATGCATCTTTCACTTTTTGCTTGAAATCTTCATCATCTCTGTCCATCTTGGCCTCTTTTTTTTCGCCCTCGGTGGATACCCAGAAAAAAAGGACCTGACACACAAAAAAACAAATGCGAGAAAGAAAAAGATTCTATAATCGTTTTGGCGGTGGGGAAAAAAGGCAAAAATAAAAAAACAAAATCAACAGAGAAACCGCTGCCGCCGCCAGAAAAAAAACGATGGATCCAGAAAACCCTTACTGTGGCGATGATGAATATGAAGAAATGAACATCTTTCCTCCATCGGAACCGGTGATTGTGCCTGAATTCACAGTCCTGTCGGGGACAAGCGGGTTTTCAAATGAAGATGCTATTCGGAAATTGCTTGGCACAGTGGTCAAAATTTCGCAGGGGAACGTGTGTACCATCATTCATTGCGGAAGGAATATCGTCCTCAAAGTTTACCCAATATCTGATTCTAAAGTATTCTCCAGTTTCCTGGCTGATGAGTACGTTTCGAAGACCATCCAGGGGATCAATCAGAACCCAAAGACTGCAATGGCGATTCCCACGTTTGTTCCCTATCATGCCTTTGTGATTTGCAGAGATGGAATCTTCAAATACATCAACAGCAAATTCCAGGCTTCCCTAAAAAGAGGTCATGGAATGGATAAGATATGCGGAATCAAGATCATGGTCAGCCAGGCGTCGGCCATCACCCTTGGGGAGTTCATGGATAAATCGAGAAAAAGCAACATGCAGAGATTCATCACAGATATGTCCTTCATCATGCTGGTAGGGACGGTATCTATGAACAATCTTTACCATTTGACCGGCGGTCAGATAAGAGGGAATGATGGAACGGTCCAAAACTGGCTGGTCACCAGCGCGTTTATCAACACTTTTGGAGGATCGATATCAAACCCGAAATCGGAACATTTTTGGGCACAAAAACACACAACCCTGCCAGTGTACGGACCCGGAGATAAAGAAGGGGAAGTTAAAGAACTCCAGAGAATCGAATTAAACCCTAACGAAGCCGGGATCATCCTATCATTCTCGGATATGGATCTCTGCACAGTAACAGATTTCCCGTGCTTCCATCTTAACGATCCTTCTATTGCCTTGTGGGGAATCACAACGGCCATGAACCGATATTTTGATATGCATTGCTTTTTGTGCTCTATTTACCTCGAGATAAAAAATCTCTCCATAAGGCACGGAGGTCTTACAGACATCGACATTCTCATCTTATCGTTTATCAACTCTCACATAGACTCTTCATTACTGGATGTGGGGACCTGCGTTCGGAAAGGCACGCCTTCTGTGGTTGGTGGAGAATCTATCCGAACGGCTTTACCGAATTTGGTGGAGGGGCGCTTGAGTGCGTTTCCAAACCTGGTTCACCAAAACCTTTTCAAATTTGGTGTGCTTGGTATACACATGGCGTATAACAGAATTCACATGGCATTCTCAGAACTCGTAGAAAATAAAAATCGGTTTTCATCAACAAGCATAATTCCAGATAACTATTTTGAGGGCTTCTTCGTCCCTCATGCGGCCACCGCTCTCACCCTCTTCTTTCAAACTGATTTCTCGGACCCAACCTCCTGGAGTAGGGCTTCTGAATATCTTCACATTTTCAATTTTGAACCCAACGAAAGCCAAATATCTAACATCTGGAGCTTTATCAAATCGGATTTTTTTAAGGTTCACACAGTAAGCAGGATTTCCCATTCAAGAGATGCAGCACCTCTGTGGTTTTGGAAACAGCTGCAGACCGCAGAATTGTTGCAATATTTGTCGCAATAAAAAAAAAGTTTAACCCAAAAAAAATCTTTTTTTATTCCTTTTTTATCCATTTACTTTTTGATATGATTACAGAAGTCCACGTTACCTGGATGAGGATTCTGATAGTTATCATACCCATCCAGACTCCTGTTAGAGCTGTGGTCATGGGAAATTCTCCCCACAATTGAAGACTTCCGTTACCTCCTGCCAGTCCAAGCATGATGATGATATAGATGAATTGAATCACAGGCAGGGAAATGAGAACTCTCACTTGAGGTTTCGTGTACGAGCTTGATGTGATCAAAATATGATCGGTATCCACGGCCCACACGGCCACGAAATTAGCCAAGGAGAAAATGAGCCCCCCAGCAACCACAGCAACTGGAGAGAAGAATGTTTCTTGATAACTTGTTCCAAAATGAAACGTGGTTCCATTTGTGTTTATACAAAAGTTGGCTAGGAGGTATCCTTCGTTGCTGCATCCCATCGAGATGAATGACATGGCCAACCAGATAACCGCATCCACCGATATGAATGCTGTAATCACAAAGGCAAAAATTTGGGATTCGCTCTTCATGCGGGCTCTCTTTTTTTTCGTTTGCTTCTCTTTTTCTCCCTTTTTTGGTCAACAAAAACCCTAAAAAAACAAGAAAGAAAAAAAGAAAAGAGAAGAAAAGAGAGAAAAAATAAAAAGAGAAAAAAAGATGGAGGAGAAGAGACAAGGAGGGGACGCTCTAGCTTCAGCTGCCTCCGAAGGAAGTGAGCTTTTCTGGGCATCAAAAAAACCAATGGAGATTTTACTGCTTTGCAGAACTCAGGATGTTCATGCTAATACTTCCAGCATCTCCCACTTCCCACTCGTGGTGAGTGCATTGGCAATCGATTTTGATCAGCGATACAACAAGAAAAAAAAGGACGATGGGAGCTCCTCAGCTACGGGGATCTCCAAGGTCCGAAAATGGAATAAGAATATCGTCTCTGTCTCTCGGTACATTTCCAGATTCCATGATCATTATCCTGATGAGAAATGTGTGATAGCCGTCACATCACCAGAATGGTTATGGATCATCAAAAAGGGTATTTTGAGTCCCTATAGCTATTCATGTAAAACACCCATGCTGGAAACCTCCTTGTTTTCCCATATGAATCACAGAATCTTTAAACATTTTCACAACAAGAAGGAATGCGAATTATTAATTTCTGATTCGGCATCTTTAAAATCAATAATGGGTTCTTTCTTAAATTCCCATCTCACTTCTTCTGTTCCTTCTTTGAATAAGGAAGAAAAAAAACAGCTGCAACAGCAGCCGCAGCAGCCGCAACAAACTAGCAACAACTCACTGATAAATGATGACACGTCTGCTGCTTCTGCTAAAAAAGAAAATCAGGTCTTGCACACCAGCAATGTCATGGATCAGCGTTTGAGCTCGCTGCTGTTCTTTGAGCTTTCTCCCTCAAACTTGAGTTCGGTGATTATCTGTGGTCGGACAATCAAGGGCCACAGAGCTGTGATTATCCCCGCGCCTACAACACAACCCTCATGCATTTATGTATCCTTTGTCAAGGAGGGAGATATCAAGAAAATGTCGTATTCGGAAATGGGAGTTCCTGCATTTGCCAAGGAAGAATATTTGCGAGTAAAAAAATATGCTATCGAGTGTAAAGGAAACACTAAAGGGATGTGGTTTATGTCTGATATCTCTACCGACGCGATGCACTCCAATCCCACAGAAGGTATATCCTCACAATTTTCATCTCTATGGATGATTCCAAACACGCTAGCTTTGGAAGATAAGATTTTGAGAGATGCCATAACTAACAAGAATTGGGACTATCGTGTGACGGGATTCGAATTTTGGAACACCATGAATCCAATCGTTGAAGGCATGATTCAACACGGTGTGAGAATGGGATATTCCCCCTCTTTTGACAATTTCGCTCATTCTGGGATGATCACCCCTCCTCCAAGTCCTCCTCTGAATCAGTTATATCGACCACGAGCTATCACTTCTTTGAAAACTAGATCATTCTGTTACAGAACTGCTTATTTGGTGATATTGTGTGTTGGATGGTACGGGGAAGAAACTGAAATTTCTAAAAATGTTTATGCTCTTTTCCACAAGGGAAATGTTTATTTTGGAGATTTGAATATGGGGATCCAGCCGATCAAGCAGGCAATTCTGAAAGAGGATCCTGATATCCTAGTTTGCTCGGGAGTTTTCAGAGCTGCGAATGAAGGGTTGGTGGATGAGGAGTTTCTTGGGACTTTCACTGTTTCTGGAGCCACCTTCCATCGCTCGATTGTTCATGCAGACATTCAATCCCCGTTTCAAAAATTTGATTTTGATCCAAAAAAATGTATTATGCGCTTCTCATTTACAAACTTGGTTTCTTCTTCTTCCCAGCAGGGATTTGGTGATGATGTTGATTCATCATATGACTGCGCAACTTTTGTAGCTCGGGAACTGGAATCCGCGGATATCGAACAGGAAATATCTTTTTCTGTGTTTAAAAAGATGTCCGAAATCGGCTTGTGCTCGATTGGCGAGAGATTGTCAGAGCCCGAGAGGTTTCTAAGAATATACAGAAACTATATTGGGTCTGATTCTGTCATAAGACTGACGGGTAAATCTCTTTCGAGATGGATAGTCTCGCCTCCTAGAAGTTTGTTAAAAGACTCGAGCGCCAAAGACGATCCGGAGGGGGGTAAAGTCATTACACAGGACGATTCGGACATCGTTTACGAAGGCATAGCTTCATTTGATTTTAAAAGCCATTACACCCACATCATCATATCAGAACACCTGAGCCCTGATCCGATAGGCTTGCTTGGTCTTTATGTTGCAGAACAGATCAGGAGGAGGGAGTCGCTCCCCGAGGACACGCATTCAACCGAAAGAGAAATTTTAAAGAGATCTTACAACGCCATTTCTGGATGTCTTTGGATTTTTTTCAAACCAATGGCCCGAAAGATGACTCGAAAGGGCAGAGAATTACTTGAATTTGCTCAAAAGACAGTCGATAATTCCGGGTACGGTAGAGTCATTTATGGAGACACAGACGGCCTCATGGTTCACATGTCCGCGGACAAGGATATTCAAAAACTGGAATCCTTATTATCCGACTGTGTGGAAGAATACACTAACAATGGATCTCACATCTCTCTGAGAGAACAGTACTCCAAATTTGCTCACATCAAGGGGAAACTCTATTTCGGGATCGATGCCTCCACCAAATTATTGGTGTGTTCATCTCTTTCTCACAAGAACAAGACTTTCCCTTTGATGTTTGTCAAGATGAACGACCGAATTCTCTCAGATTTTCTCAAAAACAGATCTTTGGATGAATCCTTTCAATACTGCGAGGAACTTGTTAAATCTGTTTTACAGCAGCAACCCAACTCATCTCTCCCCGGTCTTGTTTGCAGGATAACCAGAAGTTCACCCAACCCATTAGAAGAGAAAAGCTTTCAACTGAGGGCGCTTCTGATGAGAATGATCTGTCGATACGAACCCATCCCTGACATTGATTCTTTAACAGAATACATGCACTGCATAGACATAGAATTCCCTGGATCGCCCTCTGTGTGGGAGACGCCCTTTTTCTATTCGAATTGCCAAAGAAAGATTATTATTGATTGGAGATATTATTTCAAGCATTTCTTGGTTACACCCATCACTTCTGCTCTGGGAAACAGATCCCCGAGATGCATCCAACTCATGAACAATTTTGTCACACACTCTCTTGACCTGCTAGGATACAAGTACCCGGAAAGACCCCTTTGATCTCTCATTTTTTGTTTTTTTTTCTGGGAGGAAAAATAATAACAATTTTGCCTAAGAAACAAGAGAAACAAAAAAAATGTTTAACGAAAAAAAACTTTGCTTTTTGAGCCTCTGCTTCTTCTTTTTGATAATCTCACACGCGTCATACATTGATCCTTGTGCATCGGCTCCTTGTCAAAACGGGGGAATCTGTAACGACGCGGGCGGCGGAACCTTTTATTGTAATTGTAGCAACACTCCGTATGGAGGGAATGACTGTTCCCGGTATCTGTGTGGGTCTGAAACATGTGATCCAGGGTTCAAATGCGTAAACCTCGATGGAAACGATACTGTTGGTTGTGTGTGCAACTTCACCACTCGCGATCAGTGTTACTTTTTCTCTGATTTTTATGAAAATTTGGGCTTGGGGTTTTACCCGGATTACAAAAACGGGACCACAGCTCCATGCGATTTTGTGAATGTCAGTTGCCACGCCTTTGTTGATTTTGACACTCCTATAATATATGAGGTGAAGTGGAGTGATTACGGAATTTTAGGATGGATTCCAAATGATTTTTCAGCAAACATGCAAGCAATGGAGACTCTCCATTTATCAGGACAAGAATCATATTTTACTGGAAGCTTGGATCGTTTTGCTGATTCCTGGACCAACACTATCATCGATCTCAGCATAGAAGGTCCAGGAATCACTGGCAGTATCCCTCATAACCAATCAGCATTGTGGACTAATCTTCAATCCCTCAAGATAGTGCGGACAGCAGTTGTTGGCCCTATCCCTCCGGGTGCGGCCAACTGGACCCTGTTTCAAAGTCTTCACCTGGAATCGAACGCATTTTTTCACGGATTCTTAGACCCCGAAATCATGAGCTCATGGACCCAATTCCAGTCGCTGAATCTGAGTTTCTTGCCACAGTTTTATGGATCAATACCAGAGACCATATCTTACTGGAGTTCCACTTTTAATTCCTTTTACTTGAAAAGTATCCAAGGTATGAATGGGACGATTCCTGCTGCTTTTGGGAATTTTACTTCGCTGCAATCTTTCACCTTATCCAACTGCACTGGTATTAGCTGGGTTGTTTCTCCGACAATCAAAAATTGGAATCTTACCACTTTTTATCTGACTGAGATGCCTCTGGTTACGGGTTCCATCCCTGCGGATTTAGGATACAATTGGACAAGCATCAACTCTTATGTGTTGATCAATGTTACTGGACTAACAGGCAATGTGTTCCCAAACCCTATGCCCAACTGGGAATTGATAGAAACCTGGTATGTGGGATATTGTCCCAATTTGTCTGGTACTATCCCCACAGAAGTCGGAATGTGGAAACTGCAATATTTTGCTTTGCAGGCTATCCCAAATATCACTGGGACAATACCCACCGAAATTGGTCTTTGGGGAAATCACTTGAAAGGCTTTTTTCTGGATTGTGGAGACGGGAACGGCGATATTGCAACTACAGAAGTTGCAACCGATAATCATGTAGTAGATTTTCTGGATTCGTACATAGCATCAAATCCTTCAAGATATGATAGTAACTATCCTCTTTGCCAACAACAAACGCCTCCAGTTTATGGAGGTCCCAACGGCACAATCCCTACTGAAATTGGTAATTGGACTTCGGTACAATATGTTGGTATGCAAGGTTTGTCCCAGATCACTGGCAGTATTCCAACCCAGATCGGGAATCTGGGAAGCGCGCTTCAAATATTAACCCTGCTGAATATACCGAAACTGCAAGGCACTCTTCCCACTGAACTTGGGAGACTGGTAAATATTGAAACTTTCCAGCTCATGCCCTATGCGAAAGGGATCACTGGAACTCTGCCAACCGAGCTTGGAAATCTCAATAACAGGAATCTTCATTATGTGAGCATCACTGATTGTTACAGTGTTTGGGGAGATATACCCACAGAATTTGGGATGTGGACAACCCTTAGAACTTTTCAGCTAAGTAATATGACTTCGTTGAATGGCACTATCCCCACAGAGTTGGGGTTATTGGCAACCCTTCAAATTCTTGGTGTGACGAACAACAATCTCACGGGGACTCTACCCACAGAACTGGGAAACTTGTCTCAGCTTTCTCGGTTTGTATTTATTCAGAATCCCAACATCGGCGGTACAATCCCGACTGAGCTTTGCGGTAACATGCCTTATCTAGGGTTTTTTAGCTTGGTTGGTTCCTCGAATTTGGTTGGGACCATTCCCACGGAATTCGGAAACCTGAATCTTGAAGAATTCGCTCTTGGAGGTTCCGCTGGTATTAACGGAACAATTCCCACTGAGCTCGGCAACTGGTCATTGGTGATGCTTTTTGCAATTTACGGGATGAACGTCACTGGATCCATCCCAGAATTGCCCTTTTGGACTTCGCAGTTTTTGTTAACGACTTATTTCTGGGACCTTCCTCACATTACTGGGGTGTTACCTTCAATGATACTTTCCACTTACTCAGGATGGAAAATCCCGTGCATACTTAGGATTGGGAAAACTCCAGGGATCACTAGATTAACACATGCTTCTGCGCTTACTGAAGATTGCCTGTTGAGTGTCACTGATAGCGAGGGACTATTCTTGAATTTCTCTTCCCTGGAAACCACATTCAATGTCTCTGGTTTCGATAACATCTTTATCCATGACATGCCCCACGTTTATGGACAGATAAACCTCACCGCTTTCGATCCGCCTTCCGTGGTGCAGTGGATGGAAATAAGCAATTGCCCAACTCTGAATGGAACTGGCATCCCAAATGATTTTGGAAACACATCATACCTTGCGTTGAGTTTTTCGAACAACGGTTTGGCCGGAACCATTCCATGGAACATAGCAGATCCACAGGACTTGAATTATTTGGCAATAGATCACAACCGGCTTTCCGATTTTATCCCGAGTGCTATAGGCGGGCTGAAGAAATTGACTTTTGTAGATTTTTCGAGCAATTTGTTTATTGGTGAAGTTCCTCAGGAGTTTTCAATAACCCCAGCGCTCCAATTTTTGAACCTGTCTCATAATTTATTTGGGGGGTTTGGAACCCCGTTCTCAGATGCATTGGGTGGATTTCAGTGCTCCTTGTATCACACCCAGACTGCCAATATGATTTTTGATTTTTCTCACAACAGTTTCAAAGGCGATTTGTGTAAAGCGGTGCAAATGATGGATGGGTGCTTATCACAGCTCTGGGTTAGTCATAACGATTACACTCTTAACATCAACGGTTCGTGTATTACCACCAACATGACTGTTCTGGATGCAACATACAACTTCTTCGAATCGATTGAATCCAATCTTTTGGATTCTAAAACAAAAACTGATTGCATGCAAAAGTTGTTCATCTCTACTGGCAATCTTCTCTTATGTCCCATTCCAGACTACTCGAATATGGCATCCATCACAGATTACAATAAGGGTGGCTGCCAGGGATGCGACTCCACCTATAGATGTCCCTTTGGTTCTGACTGTTTGCAGTTTGTCGGGGAACCACCTCTTTGTTTGGGTCATGGTTGTGCTTGAAAAAAAAATCTTTAAAAAAAACCCTGAACACGCAAAAAAAAGTCTTTTTATTCATTCCTTTCCTTTCCTTTCTCCTTATTATCCAAATCTTCAAACTTGGCCTTTTTCGTGGCGTGTTTCTTGGTACTTTCCGACTTGTCGAATGTGGGATAGAAGGCCAACGCGTTTGTGGGTGGGACATCTCCTGTGGCAAGGACATCTTTGACCAGGAAATAGATGCACGATTGTATGTGTTGCATCTTGATGTTTTGGATTCTTTTCTTCATTAATTCCATCATTCTGGAGTGCAACACTTGGGCGTTTAGCGCTTTGAATAGTTGAATGGATTTGCCAAATAAAATAGGATCCTTGGACAATTCCTTGAAAATGTTCTCAAAGAAGATTTCCATCTCGGTTTCTCTCCCTTGTTGCTGTTGTGAAACGAATATACAAATTTCACATACTTTGTTGATTATGACATTGACATCCTTGGCAGAACAGAATTCTATTTTCACTTTATCAGTAGGCAGCTCAGTCACGAAGGTCATTAAAAAATATCTCGGAATCGTCACTTTGGACTCATCCAATTCTCTGGTTTTGGTATTCACTGTTTGGATGAGGATTTCCATGTTTTTTTTCTGTCGCTGCCCCCAAAAAGACGGTTTTCTGCTTTCTTTCTTCTCCCACTCCCCCCTTCCTTTGGTGAATTCAAGATGTTTTTTTTGGAAAGAAAAAAGTTTCTCTTTTTAAAGTCAAGGAAAAAAATGAACTTCAAGTTTATTCCATCATCTTCTATTGTAGCACAGAGCGGCCGTGCTGAAGAAGATGACAGTTTCGAGGATATCGAAGACGAAAGTTGTTCGGGGAGTGACAGTGGCAGTCTGGTTAGTAGTAAAACACCCTCTTCCATGAGATCTTCGTTGATGTCTTCTGTTTCTTCGTCATCCTCCATGTCGTCCAGGAAGTACAATATGTTGGTGAATGAAACATCGAAGATGCCAGCTGGTAACCAGCTTACAATGGCCATCATTCTTGCAGACACATGCTCTGCTGACGATGAAGATGAATGTTTGAGAATCCTCTGTAAACCCGATGTCATTCGGGAAATTGATGCAGCTGACACAATGAATTTGGGGATAACCCCAATTTCTGGAGCAGTATCGAAAGGGTTGGTTAGGCTTTTACATGCGTTGATTATGATGGGTGCAGATCCTGGATCACGAAGCGAGGAACATGGTCATGGAATCCACGAAATTGCTCTTGGAATAGACATGGAACATGCAAGGGAGAACGTTTTGAATTACATCAACAATGCTAAAAACAACTTTCTGAGGATCCAAAGTCGAGAAAAAAACATGCCATTGCTCACGAAAAGAAAGAGCACTCTGTATCATGACATTCCTCCAAAGGAGGCCTTTTATCTTGGACCCCCGAACCCCCCAAGGCCTGATTGTGATTGCAAACAATGTGTCTACTCTTCTCGATATCACTCATTTAGAAGTGATGGCCGTACACAATATTACTCTCTGGTCGAAGAATGTTTAAAATCACATAACATCTACCCCTTTCAATTCACAAATTCGTATTCTGAAGATCAGGACCCGTTACCCAGTAAATTATTCAAAAAAAAAGAAGAGGAGGAGAACAAGAAACCAAAAAAAGAGGAACAGCGAGAAGAAGACAAGAAAAAAACAAGTGAGACTATGATGGCAAAACCTTCTTCCATCATGCCATCCCAAATGATGAGGATGGAGCTTTCTGATGGCGGGCTCACAAAGGAATTTCTCAAGCTTCGGGACAATGTTCATGGATTATGTACACGGAAACTGGGGGAATTCTATGGACATCATAGTGCTTCAGTGATTTGTGAAGGGCAAAAGGACAGGGTCATTGCTGCCCTCAATTTACTGGTACGTAACCAAAATTCGTCGGGGGCGATGAGCAAAGAAAATTTGAGGGTTTTGATACAGATCATAGAAGACACTGAGAATATCTACAGAGAATACAAGCGCAAAAAAATGATGGGAAGGGCAGTGCGGATATCATCGCTTTGTCGAGACTTATCTGAATACTGGAATACAGAGGGTTTAGACATGGTAAAAAAAACAACCCCCACTCTAGAGGGCCCCAACCAAAAAATGGTTATGATCAAGGCATGGTCAGGATCAGAGCACCACGTCAAAAATTCTCTGGCAAAAAAACTTTTTGGTGGATCTTTCTTGCTCCTGGGAAAATACGAGCAAGATTCCACCGAAGGGTCAAATATTCTCCAGATGGTTTTGAAACAGCCACCCGGCGAGATTCAACTATCTGCAGGGACTGTTGAATATCCACAGAAGCAGGGACAAGAAGAAGAGGAATACCAGGATCAGTTTTTTGGACAATAAGAACAATGTAAAAAAAATAACAAAAATACTAAAAAAAGAAACACATTCTTTTTCGTTTTCACCCCCAAGACGAAAAAAAAGATAAATAAATGAGTGCATGAGATGAGCCTGTGTCCTTTTTTTAATCATTTTTTTTCAAGAAAGAAAGAAAAAGCAAAAAAAACTTGTTTAAAACAAGATTTGAGGGAAAAAAATCTCCGTAGTTTCCTTTCGCGCACACAAAACAAGGGAAAGGTTGACAGATATTGGATTCGATTAGATTAAACAAGACATTAGACAAATAAACAAAAGAAATATACCAAAACAAGACAATAAAAGAAAAAAAAGCTAAACAGCCCAAAACAATGAATAATAACTCTCTGAAATCCTTGTTCCATATGATGGATAATATGTGTAACTCCATTAGATTGGCGGACTTGTTCGGATCTTCTTCCCACAAATCATCAATAACAACGACAGACTCTGTGATAGCGTCTCCAAGGATCGAGGAATCCTCTGTTTCCAGAGTTCGAAGCCTTTTGCTAAAGGATATGGAACTGTGGTATTTTCGGCATTACGGACAAATTGGGAAGATAAACCAGGCATCCATACGCCATATTGTGTTGACGAATGGCGAAACCCCGCACATCATCATAAATCACGATTTTGTGAAATCTCTTGAATCAAGAAACAATTCTCTGAATGCTTCTATTGTCATAAAACAATTGAATCACGAACAATGGTCACTGTCTTTGAAATTTGTTGATTGGAACCACAGAATGGAGTGCGACATTCTCTTGTTTTCATTGGTATTGATGATCCAGGCGTGCTTGATTCGAGGAGGAGACAAAGTGTTTGTGGACAGAGACACCCATACTTATATGATCAATCATGTGCATGCTTACATGTCAACCCAGACTTCTTTGATCAGATCTCAAAGGGAGTGCATAGAGAATTGTTTGAGAAGCTATCCAGAAGTGTTTGAGAAACTGGAGCACCAGCGTGTTGCCGAAAACGATTATCTTCCAGCGTACTATCATGATTTGCGTATGCTGGTCCATCACCATCACATGCTCGATAGATTTGAGCTCGTTCACACTTTGAAATGGCTCGAGGCTTATCTTGGGAAAATGGAATTGAATTCGTATTCTTTATTCTCAAAGGACAAGCGGATATCTGTGCTGGATGTAAATATTCATTGTACTGATGTATATTCTGTGTATATTTCTGAAGTTTCTGTGATTGATTGTTCAAAAAGGCGAGGAAAAGCCATGTATATGACAACGAAAGAGCACAATCATTATTCAAATCATGTATCACCGGGGGAGAGGATGGTCCTGATGTCAATCAAACTATTTCTCAATTTGATAGTTCACATGTCAGAACCCGAATCTGAGGATTCGCCCGTCATCATCAATAGCACGATTCAGGCGATCATTGATACAATAGCAGAACACAGTGATTTCGGAGGGGGCGTGGATCCAAAATCATTGGATTTCGCTTATCAACGGATGGTTTCGAAAGAGTCTGGGTTTTCCCCGGCACTCACCATGATTATCACCCTTGAAAATATGAAAGCTTTTTGTAATTCTTTTACTCATTTTATTCTTGGAACACCACCACTTCGGCAACAAGAACAATAAAAAAATAGAACAAAAAAAACTACGGATGTTGTGTGTTCCCTTTTTTTACTTTTTTTCAACATGCCAATCCGCTTGGGATAAGGTGAGTAGTCACATTTACCAACAACACTGTGACAAAAAACATGGCAATCTTGTAAAACATGAAGGAATAATATGCGATTCTGCTGGATCTAACAATCTCTGCTCTGTTTTTTTTCTTCTTACTTTCTTCATCACCGCTGTCGGTGCTGCTGTCGATAAAAGTCATCATCCACATGCTGATGATGTAAAACTTGGATTCTTTCTGAAACGTGTCAACCCTCTTGGCATCGAGTTCTTGCTGCTTATTCTTGAGTTCGATTTCAACCTTTTCTGTTTCTCCGAAATAAGTATCGAGAGCTGCAAACAAGACACTCAAATAACCGGCAGTGATGAAGTAATTCATGATAGGGAATATTAAAAGGACACCCGCGAGGTATGTCCAAACAAATCCTTTTGTTGTAGTGGAAACCATGTCCCCGTATTGTGGTCCCCAAGAATCCATCCTGCCATAAACCCCCCAGTTTTGGACACGCAAAGCCAGGATCACAAACAGACAATAGGAAACGGCAGTGTACACCAAGCACGAAAACATGGTGTTGTTTGACGAATTTTTCTTCAGAGATGTCAGATATTCCATCAAGTCTTTCTTGTCGATGTGGTACTCGGGTTGACTTTTATCATCGTGTTTTTTGCTTTTGGCCATGTGTCCGACGTAATGAGTGATCTCGTTCTCGATCCTAAGGGTAAAGCTTGATCCCAGCCAAGAGGCTGATTCCATCAACATGGCCAGCCCAAAAGCAACAGGAAATAGATTCATCCTCCCCTGGTCAATCAGGGATAGCACGGAAAATAATCCAGAGACTTGGGTGAAAAATGATATCAAGTAATTTAGAGATCGGTTTATCCATTCTGTTTTGTCAGATTTCAGTTCTTTGGCAAGGATTACTATGAAAGCTGCCAAGAACACGATCAGCATGATGGTCGTCATCAGCGTTGATGAGAGCGATGTGGATAAGAATTGCTCCCCTCCCCCGGGCAAGTTAGCTGCAAACACTCCTCCTTGACCATAAATTTTGTAAAACGCCTCAAAAGAATTCATGATCAATGTGTTGTAGGTAACGGCAAAATAATCAGTGTGGCTTCCGATTCTGTTTTTGCATGTGTATGCCATGTTGTCTGGTAGATATTTGGATATCTGGGTTCCGTTGTAATCAGGATCGATTGACGCCATGTTCAAAGGAATGGCGCTTCCTTGAATGACTTGGACAAAATCAACCGTGCCATTAACTGTTGTAGATTGCACCAAAGTCCCGTTGGGGATAATCTCAGGAACACTTGATGTGTCAAAAATTTCAACAAATCCATAGATCGTGTTAATCAGCATCGTTACGACCCCAAACGCAAAGAGAATAGCAGAGAGCTTGGGATAATTTCTGTCTTTGAACCCATCCAAGCTCCCAAGATTTTCTACAAGGACAAGTTTCTTGAAACTCTCCATCTTTGACATTTCTGCTAAAGTCATTCCGTTCTCGTTTTTTAGATCATAGTCTTCATCCTCGACAAGCGCGGTTGCAGAGGCACCTTTCATTTTTTTCCCTCCGGGTGAAGCGGATCAAACACAGGTCTTTTTTTATTTGAGAAAAAAAACAAAAAATCAAGGGAATCAAAAAAAACAAGACAAAAAATGAAAGGTTAACGGGGATTGCTTTCTTTGGCTCTTGTTGTTTTTTTTATTCATCTAACAAGAATGTCATGAATCCAACAGTTGATTTGTAAAAGTGCCCATTCCTCACGAGTCCTTGGACTCCATACACCTGTTCGGAGATGTCGAGTGCGATTCTGGGATTCTTGATTTTGGACATGATGTTTTTGAATCTCATTAAATGGTGAAAGGACTCATCATCCGATGAAGGCACCACCACAATGTGGTTCGAATCAATGAGTTTGGGCACCACAAAAAGCTGGACTGCACACATGCATCTGATTTTATCCACAATCGGATTTTGTTGTCGAAATTCTGATTTCACGTTGGTTTGGGGACGGGAAAAAAGATCTACCAGTCCAATACTCGAAACATTCACCTTACTATTGGACTCCTCTTGATTTTCCATTTTCTTTTTTTGAAAAAAAATTGATTAGTAGCCTTTTTTTAAAAAAAATAGAAAACAAAAAAAGCGGGCAATGAGTTCTCTTTCGGATTATGGAATATCTTCTCTATATGGAGTCTCTTGGACTTTTATGATATGTCACTGCTGGCCGAGCCCCATAAAACGCAAATTCTTGGATATTATAGTGGTTCTTGTGATTTTGATTATCATCGAGACGGCAGTGTACTCGTCTCAGAGTTTTGACTACTATGGAACTGTCATGGGATTGGTGGCAGCGGGATTGATATCCGGAGCAATCGGGAGTTATATTCTACAAACCTATTCAAACGAAGGAGAGCCACCAAAATTTCACAAGATCGATGAGCGCCACACCAAATTGGCCAACACCGTCCCAACCAACGTGAGAGCACTTCCAGCGCATCTGGATAACCATTTGGAAGCTGAACACATTTTCGGAGGATATGGAGTTAACTTTGGAGAGATCATGCTTATTCTGCTTGCCTCTTTTATCATAATGCTTTGGGATACTGACCACCTTTATGGGGAGGTGACGGCTATATTCCCGTTATTGACTTCATCTTATATTATGATAGTCGGCGCACTGGTTATGTTGATGCCCACAAGCATCAATTTCACTTTGTGTTGCATTGCCAATTGTATTGCACTATTGATTCTGGTTTGTGTGAATTCAACAGATCCCAGTACTATCATACTTATCACCGTCCTTGTGGCTGCACCGTTCTATTGGCTTGAGTGTGTATTGTATTCTTGGTGGTCCTATGAAAACACAAAAACTAACAGCAAATCAAAATAAATGCAGGCTTTTTCCTTTTTTATTTTCAAATGTTTTTTTTATTTTTCTTTTGTCTTACACCAGCAGCAATTGCTTCATTCTTTGGATGTTTTTGATGTCCTCTGTACACGGGTTTGTTCAGGTTATGTGAATCAGGCTTCTCTCCCATGGAATTGAGCAAATTATCGTATCTCTTCTTTGTTATGTAGTAGATGTATTCGTTTGCAAAGATGAACATGTGCGAAATACCAGAGTTTTGTTTGGATCTTCCCGGAAGCGTGGTGATGACTGTGTGTGTGACTGTCTTCCTTTCAGACCAGAGATAACACATGATGGATAGCTGCGAAAGTAGATATGAATAGCGAAAAATCATCTCAGTATCAAGCTGGCTTGCGGCCAAGGCATAAAAACAGATACAAAATAGTTGGAAGATGATGGAGGCTCTCTTGTGGGGTGGTTGGTGCATAATGTATCCAATTGGTCCCAGGACTATTTGCCACATTGATGGATAAGGTCTCAAAGATGCTACGTAGATAGACATGAATGCCCACACTGACACCCAAAACATTCCCATGACCACACTGTTTCTTGTGACAAGGGATAAGAATACCTCTGTGTATAATATGATCCAGGTGATTGCGTCAATCACCATCTTAGCTCCAAACATGATCAAGAGGATATTGTCTTCTGAGATAGCCCTCTTCTTGGATTCGTGTTTGAGTTGTTTGCGCCTCTCGCTCTTTCGCTTCCATCTCAGCTTCCTCCTTTCTTCTTCATCATGCTCGTAATCAAGCAACGCGACCGCACCTGTTGTGGCATTGATGGTGGCATCCTCTCTTTCTGACATTTTTTTTTGTTGCTCAGCGCGATTTCACACACAAAAAAACCTCAAAATTTTTTTTATTTTTTTTTCTTCACAAAAAAAGAAGCATATCGATACAAGAGAGAAAAAAAAGAAGCTTAGGGTAGAGAGAGAGAGCGAGTCCTTGTTGTTTTCTGAAAAAAAAATCACAACATGGTGATGCGATAATCATCTTCAGAAATCCGAGTCCAGTAAGCGGAACAATCTCGTATCCATTGATCACGAACTAGAATAACGTTGTGAAAATCGGAAAATGCTTCAGCCATAAACTGGGATTCAAAATCATTATCAAATATGACAATGTGGGTAACTTCTTTGCAATTCCCTTCAAAGAGTTTTATGCACACAGCACCCATGGATATAGACATCCTGAACAGACTTTTGAATGCGGGGTTTTGTGGATTTGAGAATGCGATAACCACTCCAGAAAGCACTCTGCTCCTAATCTCCTTGACTATATCCGATGCAAATGTATCTTCCAGATTCCTGGTTGGAGTAGAAGCGAGCAATTCGAAATATTGGTTGTGAACGTTTTTCATTACCCGAAGCATCTCTTGCAAATCCTTGTGACTCTCTTCAACTCCAGAAGATAAAATATCTTTTACCCTTACCGAAGCTTCCTCCTCAGTAAACTTGTACAATTTAGAAGTCTCTTCCACGTCGTCCTTCTCTGGAAAGAATCTGTATTCGCCTATTTTCAAAATCCCGTTACTACTATAATATGACCATACATCTTCCCTGTCGTCCAAAATGATATATGATCCTTCTTCTTCTTCTGAAACGGCTTGGCGGGCAGCCTTAACCATGGAAGGCATGTCCTCCCTGGATAGTATCCCTTTGATGTGTTTTTCCTCTGGATCGAGGAAACTCATGATCATATGAGCATACTCGCTGCTGGCCAGAGTCACCAGATAAATGTCGAATAGCATAGATATTTCTTTCAAAAACGATCTCACACCTGGCCTGAATTTGATAAGATATTGTACGTTTTGATTAAATGCTGAAAAGTATGAAATGTCGAGTTTTCCAAAATGATTCATGAAATTTTCTCCTTCCATAAAACAGGAAATCAGAGATTCGTCTCTGGTGGTGTGCACAAGAGTGTTGTCGATATCGCATAGTAGAATCATCTTCTTGGATGCTAATCTCTTGTAATGACTATCCCAACGATGTCTAATCTTGAGCATGCTCTTAGACAAGGGAACATAATTTGGGTGATATGGATCCACGATTTTTGTCTTGTCTGGAGCGAGATCCAGTAATTCATCTATAATCATATCCATGCTATCCACACTATCGTCACTATCGCTGTAAGAATCAAACAAGTCCAATTCCATCAGGATGTCATTTTTAGCAAAATTATCCCCCGTGAGAACATGAATTTTCGATACAGTCCCACTTACAGGAGATTTGACTTTGGCATTGACCGTTGATTTCCCGTTGTCAAGGCTGATGGCAATTCTCAGGATCTCCGAGATTCCGCGTTTCAATTTCGCACCCTCGTCAACCAGAATTTCGATAACCTGTCCCTTAAAATGCGCGACAACATCCATTTTTTCCATTTCTTTTTTTTCTTTGCTTTTTTTCCTGGACAAAGCTCCTCTTCCCCCTCAAAAAAAAAGAGAATTAGTTCCAAGCTTTTTTAATACCAATTTTTTTTTCTGGAAAAACCGACGAAACAGTAAAAAAAAAGAATCGCAAAAACAAAAATCAACATTAAATTAGTAAAAAAAGGGAAAAGCATGATTTTGACGTTTCTGGTCCAGAGACAAGGAGCAGGAGGATCTTCTGCACCCACAAATAAGTCACAACAACAACAGCAACAAGTTGACTTTGGTCACGAAATTATCGAAGGAGATAATCGAAAACATGATATTAACGCAAAATTGATAAAGGGCAACAATTATGGGAATCGATGCAAGATTGGACATCTGACTGGAGACAACCATGGTGAACGCTGTATGATTTACAAGGTATCTGGAAACAATTTCGGAAGTTACTGTCAAATTTATGATCTCGCGGGTGTGTGCAAAGGAAAACTGAATATCCTTGGAATCAAAGAAAAGGAATCCTCGATAAAGGGATTCAAAAATATTTTGGATCCAGATAACCCTGCACTCAAAGAACTCGAGGCTGTTGGATATCAATCGATGATCGCTCTTGATAACAATGATGACCTCTTTAAAAAAACATTATCTCAAGAAACCCCCTCCCAGACCCCAAGACTCGATTGCCCTTATTCATACCAGAGGAACCTCAAATGTCTTGTATGTTGTGCAAATGATGCAAATTGTGTCGTGGTATGTTCTGCTGTGACTGCTCACTACGGTATTTGTTACGCGTGCGCCAATGTTAATGGAGATAAATGCTTCATGTGTCGAACCCCAGGGATCAGACTCTACAAGCGCGTCGAGGATGAAAATTTTAAAAAACGCAATTTGGAAGATGAATAAAAAAAACAAGATCCCATTGTTTCATTTTTTATTATTATTCTTGTTTGTTAGCAACAAAGGAACGGGTTCAAGAATTTCGGTGTATACCCCTTCCTCGCAATGAAGGCATGGATTGCCAACCATCCTCAGACAACATCTTCTGCAATATCCTTCGTGAATCTTCCCTTCTCTTAACAAGACATTTTTATCGTCAACAGATTTTTCATTGTACTTGCTGCAGAGTATTAGATGTGTAGGTGGGGTTGAGCAGTTGGCTATCACGCATTGCCTATCCTTTGATAAAGGCAGAGGAGATTTCAGTACGTCGGATGATTTCAATGAGATCCCCTCGTGAAAGAAATTCCCTTCTCCTGAATCAGTGCCTTCAAATACACATGTCACATGGTTGTTCTTCCCGATAATCTTTCCCTTTGCTGAAGTTTCTATCACACAGTCATTTCCTCGCAATATCCCCGAGAATCCTTGGCTGAAATTGATCATGTTTCCATCGCACAAACCACGAAAATGAAAGTTGCAACATGCAGGACCCTTGTTGATTACCATCTCACTATTCACTGATTTCATTGAAGCGAATCCACTTTCAACCATTTCTTCAGCAGTTTCGAAGAATCGAGTGTCCGGGTGATTGAGTATCGCATTCAGCGCCTTGTTCATTTCTCTTTTCTCTCCTCTTTTTGTTTGTGTGTGTGTTTGGGTGCAAAAAAAATTATTTTTTTTAAATTTTTAT